>SJOL01006473.1:61957-103346 GCA_004794785.1 Opisthorchis felineus
AGTTAGAGGAATTCACTGTGCCGACTATGCCGCATTACCATGACATTGTAAATAGGAAATTCTGTCCCAACTTCAGGAGAAGCATGGAAAGTTATAAGTGGTCAAAAGTTCTGATTATCTGAAGGTCTCTGTTGCAATACACTGATCCTCCAAGCCAGGACCAGACGTTAAACCACGTGAAATCGATCTTTACTAATGCGAATTCGAGTCTACGCCAAACGGGTATAATATGGTGATTACATAGTAAACTTGTCACAAATGGGAGCAGGAACAGATTTGTATTGCGGTTCCACTGTTGCCCAATCTTCACAATTAGTGTTCAGTATTGCCAATGCAGCTCTCAATGTGTAGCAACATAGGTAGCTCGGGTGTGTTGGTTGATCAGATGGTCGTTGATCTGTTCGCCTATCTTGGCAATTGGCTTGCAAACGTTTCGTCCCCAGTCGAGGAGACATCGTCAGTGCGCAGTTGAGTGGGCACTGAGGACTGGAGACGAAACGTTCGCAAGCCAATTGCCAAGCTCGGCAAACAGATAGATCAACGACCATCCGATCAACCACTTGTTGCCAATGAAGCCTTTGGAACAGTGTCCACTAGTCGCGTCTATTTCACAGTTGTGCGTGGTTTAACCCGGTGAGTTCAAGGAATCATTTTGTGACCTTAAACACAGAGTTAAGAGAGAACAGTCACCGACAGGCAGATCAATGATATTTAGTGTAAAACGGCGAGGAATGTCCATTGACTTTGTAAAGTTGGTTCGAAGAACTGAAGCTTAGAGGAAAAATATTACTGTGCCAGCGAAAATGGCTTAGGTGACACAGCTTGCTGGTGAATTGCATGTAATGGATAAGTTATGACCTCTTTTAGGACAAATGATCCCCCTGGGAAACACTCATTGAGGTTTCATGTAATTTTTTTTGCGATGCTTACGAAAGAAAATGATCCACTAGGCAGACATGACCTACTTAAACTATTAATTAGCCTGGGAAAATCGGCATGTCAACAGCATACATTTACACGCCAAAACATTTCTGAAGTATTATCTGGCTTGTAAACTAGGGATTATCACTTAACTACTGCTTGCAAACATACAGTGAGTAGTAGAAGCATTCCCAAATATCGTTAAAAAATCGTTCATCTGTAGCACCCTTTCGGTGTCTAACTGCCATGCTACCGAGGGGAAGCGCGAGGGCTGGGATACTGCCAGGTTGCCCAAGCCTAGACAGGGGAAGTTGAGATGCAGAGGTCGGGTTCGAACCGCGGACCTTCTGGTCAGTAAATCCGCGCACTAACCACTGAGCCATCTCGCCCCATCTCGCATTCCCAGAAGCGCCTACCATGCCCCCTTCCGGTAATGAATAGATCATTAAAAAAGCTCACTTCTTCCCGGTTCCACAGACATTACTAGCAAAACATTGGGGAGGACAACAATCTTCTAATAAGGACTTTCGCCCGCGTTGCCTGCCGCGTAACCTACCAGGTTACCATTCACCTGACTGATGGGCACCTTGAAAGGCGAAACTAGTCGTGGACTGTCGAGGAGTTTCAGCAACCCCATCATCAGAATGTTGCGACAAGAAACTATCGTGTGATTTATTGAATATCAACTAAGACGTGATTTTGCCTTTGTGCAAAGCGTTCATCTGATAAGAATCTCTCGTTTATGATATTCTTCAACTGGATGTGATGCACACGGACCGCTTCATGTTTCAGTTGGTACAAGAGATTCAGCAATTTTCCCATGAAAAGCACATTGGTATGCAGATGAGAGTATTTGTCAAAGTCTGTCCAATTCGGGTTCAAGTAGAACATAAGTTTGACGGAATCTTGGGGACTTCGCCTACATGATGAGCCCCAAGAAGAACGAAACCGGTGGTGAGCTGTCGAAGAGTTTTCACCGACCTTGTGAGTAGTTTCCTTTTGAAAAAGTAGTCCATGATCTTAACCACTTAGCCACCTGAACACGTGTTTCAAAAATGGAGGATGTGTTGCTGGTGCTGATAAGGATAACACAGCCAGCTGCGTTGCTATGTGGTTGCGGGATTTGTAGAATTCGCGTTCAAATCATTCTCATTTGAATAGTCATCCTCATGTCCCGGCCTAATTATTCTGGTGAGTCCACACCAAATGGGTGGGCGTCGTACTCGAGTTATTCTCTTGTTAGAGCTCATCAGCAATAATCATCATTGGCCGCGCCCGGGTTTGAACTCCGGATATCTGACATGCTAGACGAGCCTGTTACCACTACCCCACCAGCGCACGCTGGACGTGTCTGAATTTTCACATCTGAACAAGCGAACGTGTTCATTTTTGAGCAATGTGACTGGTTTGCCAGACACCTCGAACAGCTACCCAGTAACTGTCCTGGTTGTGTCGATCGTCTGACCCGCCTCTCAGGACTTCCCGGTCAGGTAGCGCCACGGATGCTTGAAACGTGCTGGACACTCACATTGCTTGAGCATTATGTGATAGCTCAAGCGTGAGCACGTTCGCCTGTTCGGACGTGAAAATTCAAACGTGTCCAATGGGCACAGGTATGTATGTCAGATATCCGGAGTTCAAACCCCAGCACGGCCAATGATGTGCACTGCTGATTAGCTTTATTAGGAGCGAAACTCAAGTCTCGTGCTCCTCCCTCATCACAACAATTGCGACAGAACAGGAGGATGGCTGTTCAAAACAGAATGATGTGAACGTGAATTTAGAAACTGGCATGAACGTAACACACTACTCCATAAGGTTGCTGAAAACTCTTCGACAGCCCACGACCAGTTTCGCCCTTCTCCGGGCTCATCAGGTAGGAGCAATCCCCGAGTTTCCATCAACCTTATGTTGTACTTGAACCTAAATTGGACAGAATTCGACAAGTACCGTTATTTGTGTACGAATTTTGTTTTGACCGGAGACTCACCCGAGTCCCTCGTTTGTGTTCGTTTGCTTCAACTGAATGTGCTGCACCGGGTATAAAACATCATAGCATCAAAGTTCACTCGGTAATTTGCTCGTCCTGACTTTTGTCTCATATCGAACGTGAATCCAGTAGTTCGCCTGCAACCTGGATCTACGGTCACTGATATAACAGTTACCTTCTCTCATTTCTTAGAAGTGCACCTCAGGACCTAATGTGTGCTTGTTGAGGTAAAAGCAGGTTCCCAATGACCAAAGCAATGGTCTCGGTTAGGCCATTGTTACATAGGTGAGTTCAGTAGAGGTTACTATGCCTGTAACTACGCGAGCACATTACGAAGTCATTTCCCTTGTTCAGAGCTGACTCTGGTAAAACTTCTCTTTGGGACCTCTAGGGTAGATTACCCTAGTTAATTTGCGTCTTAATGTATAGATCCGCTTGTGGGCTGGCAAGAGCTATTCATATTGGATTTTCTTATTCTCCTTCCACTGACTGGTTTATGTGCGCTTCACAATTCCGTAAAGAGTTTCAAAAACAACATATGCTGATAACTGTACTGGCTTCGTTGGGACTGGTAGTGAGGTTCGCATTAATTTTACAGAGATCAGTTTCAGCTGTTTTTCAGATAGACTTCTACGCCTTACCATAGAATGATATTTTGCCCCTATCTGCTGGTCAACGATGAATGTACTGGAAATAAAGATAGGTCTCCTCAGACGGTTACTCAATGCGGTGTGTGGACACGAGGTAAACAATGTTGAGACCTTGCACTGGTGTTGAACTGATCACCACTGACTGCCTGTTTGTGATGCCCGTACCTGTTCAAATGCACTACGCCCTAGTGACCTATTATTGCTACAAGATTATCCATTAATGATGAAGCTCCGAAAGACGAGTAATACGCCCGGGCCGACTACTCAGTTGATATTTTGGAACCAATGGCAGTGGAAGTATCTTTCAACTTTGCAACACCACAGTCGCTGAATCACAGAATCCAATGGTTTGAATAGCACAGCGCGACGAGAACTTTAGACGAACGGCGTGACTACTGATGTTGCGCGCGGTACGGAGGACTATCGACCGCAAGCTAGGGTACGGACAATTGGTGTTATATATATATATATATATATATATATATATATATATATACCACACACAACTGATACGGCGGTTTTGGGTGGGACCTTTTATTTTTCGAGGGTCGGTGACGGTATTTGTCGCTCTCAAAATGGGCCTTCCTAGTAGCTCACTACCGTGTTGCTTGCGACTACCAACGGACGTCTACAGTGCGTATTATTCTTTAACTGACTGTCTAAACGAAATGTACCGAAGTCAGTCTACGTTTATTCCTCAACCCTTTCCATCAGTTTTTGATCACTCACAGTCGCTGTTGGTTTACACACACTTTTATGCGGGTGTTTGAATTTAGACCCAACGGGACACGTAACCATACTAAGCGAACTGATCAGCAGTTATACACCTCATTCTGAATAGTACACTGATGAATGCCACTTTCAAACCGGTGAGTGTTAAGTGACACGGCTAGTGTTGAGCAAAAGTTTGCTGGAGATTATGTCGTGACTATCTACATAGCCTTTTAGCTGCATATGACTTCAAGATGGCGTCCGTCAATAAAGTTTTATTCAGTTTGCCGAAAAACAAGCATCAACGTCGTTTACTTCTAATAAAGATTACGAGATTGCAATTCTTCTTCTTTCCGTCTTATCAAATTTATGAAACAAACTAGAGTGTTTCCAAAGAAACCGTCCGAGAAACTGCACGCTTCACATAGGGACAATTCGGTTATCTCCTTTGGATGCCGGTTATGAAGGTGCTATGTTCTTCGAATATGTGTTTCCGAACACCCTCTTGCATGTGCACAGTAATGGTGTAGAGGTACTATCTTATCATTGATAGTTTCGGTGCCAATCTCACACGGCAAAATACGAAAATGGCAGCACTAACCACCGAAATTCGAAGGGAAACTGGCCTTGGAAAAACGTCACATTCCTCACCGAATGTGGATTGTATTCAAGTGTACCTATGATATGCTAGAAGTATGTGATCTGCCTATATTATAACAACCCACGTACAGCTTAACCAACTATAGATCATTAGGGTTAGTCTATCTCCAGTGCAGTTTGGAAATATAACCTAACTGTGTCTGTATGGCTAAGTAGCCTCGAATGCAATTTCGAATGCATGGGGACCAGTTAGCGAATGTTACTTGCGCTCTTCCAATAAAAGCTGTATGCTGATGGACCTGAGCAGCCTTGGTTGCGCTGATGACAGGAAGGTGAGGAAACAGGCATTCGCTTCTGAGACTACAACGGCAGAGTTAACTGAGCTTTCCAGCTAGGAACGAATCAACCACCAAACACACGGATATTAAACCCGACAATTTTCTTGCGTTAGCGACCGGTCCGGCCACGCCATCACCATTCGAATAAGATTCCTGCCACCAAACCACAGCAAAGGGTTTTTTTAAAGCCTTGAGTTCGAATGACTCAGGTGGTGATTTCTGAGGTAACTGAAATTTTTTTATCTACTTGGGAAGCACAAATTTCTCCTTACAAGAAACATCAATGGGGGGAGGAGAAACTTCTCATAATTTCGAGGTATAGTTTAACGAAGCCAAGAAGGGGGGAAACGGTCGTGGGTCAAAAAGTTTTGAGCAGCCTTATGAATAGTCTCTTACGTCTAGGTAACAATAGCTTGTTTTATAACCATTGTAGAACTACGCACGAATTCTACAAACAGACCAGTAGCTGAAGACATGGTCGGCAAGTCACCATCTGAACTACTTCTCCAGTTCTTGGAGGAGACGATTCTTTTCACACATCATCTTGCTCTGAGAATCAGTCTGCCGCGTGATTTCTTACTAGACAGTATGGGTCGAACCCAGTGACCCTATCTATTGTCCTGAAGAGAAGCAGATTTGTGGAGCAACCGTCAGTAAAACCCCACAGCTTTTGTTCCTTATGTTCAACCATAAAGTGCTCACTACTTATATTGTTTCGACTAGTTTTGGATGAGAAGAACTAGGCCTGACTGGACAGAATGAAATTTACCACAGCTCATGAAACCAAGTGGACGTGAAAAATTTAATGCTGGAACGCTTAGCAGACTTCGCTGACAAGAGGAATCCCCGCTGTAGAGAAAGGGGACACTGTATTCACAGTGCAGACCGCCGGAACTGCAACCCTCTTCGGGTTTTTGCCTACATGGAAGTTTTTTCATAAAAAAGAATGTTCGAGAAATATCCAGAACAAACGATTGCTTGTTTTTGAATGCAGCTGGTGGAGTGTTACATGCTGGAACCTCCCATGCTTTCGATTGAGCTATGCGGTAAAGTGTCGGTCAAAATTGCCGGCTTCTATTCAGTTTCCCTAGTTTTGACCCAAACTCCCACTACCTCCTGATTTCTTGCGAAAAACTGTATGATGCGTTCAAAATGCAGTTGCTTTCGAAATGGAGTTTGTTGCTTATTCCACACGCTCACAGTTTCATCAACTCTAATCGCCAAAAACGATATATTTGGAAGGGCCAACTAAATCATGCAAGATAGGAAGATCAGAGAATGAATGGTTTTGAAAGGCAATCCAAGTGCAATTCAGGTGCACTCCAGTGGTATTTTGGACCATGTGAAGCAGCCAAGAAGTAAATCCTACCGAACACAGCCAGTTTGAAGAAAGATTCGTTGATGAGGAAACTGTCGTCACTACTAACCTACAAATGGGGCGAGAATGCTCAGTGCTTAGAGCGCGAATTTACTGACCGGCGGGTCCATGGTTCGAGCCCGGCCTCTGCATCTCGACTTCTACTGTCTAGGCTTGAGCAACTTGGCAGCATCCCAGCCCTCAGGCATCCATCGGATGGCATGGCAGCTAGGCACCGAAAGGGTGTTATAGCTGACCGATACTAACCTACCAGAAATGGAATCACACACTGAGAACGAATGTTTTTGAAAATCTAGTGCGCCGATACCAATAGGTTTGATAGAACCATTTGTTTGAGGTCATCAGAGACCTCAATGATTGTCTCAATCAATCTGACTGGCCGCGTGTCACTTTAAGCAAGCAATACGATTTTATTCTCGAAGAGATCTCACCAGCTCATCTGTGTTACAATATTTCCTGCCGAAACAAGAGTACTCTCAATTCAGCTTGCCCTTTCCAATTTGCCAACACGCAATCCGCGTTTGCAAAATGCAACATTTCTCTCGACTCGACTCGGACACACAAACGAAGACAATCGCCTCTGTCACGCAAGGACAAGCGTGCAGTGTATAGCATGAGTATTCGCATCACACCTTAGCGGCTATGGCATCACAAACTCTTCATTGGGGGTGGGAGCATCAGGACAGTTCTCCGCTCAAGAAGTGAAGCCACAAAATCTACCCGACTATCACGAGGATATCGTTTCCCTGTCAGAAGTCCCACTACCTGACTCAGGATTGAGAAGTATCAAGATCCCGGGGATTGATTTATCTTACTAGCTGTGGATTTCTCGATAGTCGTGGACGCCATGTGCTTTCATTAGCTCTGAACCGCACCACCAAGGAAGTCATTCATTCAGAAAACCTGTATCACCGAAGATACCGCTAACTGGCTTCAATGATCACCAGGCTAACCTCATCGTCATCTCGGTCCACTCACTGACACTAACAACCGTTCGCTCAGTCAAAGATGAACTCGATGACGAACTGTGAACTATTGTGAACCAGGTGGCGAGACACGAGATCCTCATAATTACCGGTAGTTGAGACGCTCGGATTGCTTCAGCTAGCGAAACTACACACCAAATTGTGGGAGGCTATATTCGGTCAACGATGTGTGAACGGCGAACCTGTGGTCAATTCTGCCGACTAAAACTATATATGCGTCTCGAACACTCCATTCCGATGTCCATCGATTTGTTGACCACATGTACTTTCCGGTTGGGCAAGTCCTTCACAGCCAAGAGGGTTAAACCACTAGGTCACTACTCACTACCCTGTGGATCGGGCTTTTAAGTTAAATGCCCAAGGTTTGGTGACTCAAACAAACCCATGTCTCAGGCTTGGGCAACCAAGAAGTATCACTCGACCTTTCAGCTCTTCGTTCACCGAATCCAGTCCACATCCCCTCCCTACAGTTTGACTTGCCCACTGTGGTCAACACACCCACCAGTCCCGTAACCATTACTACGCGTCGAAACTGCCGTTCAGTGAAATAAACTAAAAGAAGCCTTTACCTATATGAATAAATATGATCCACACCGCATTTGTCCATGTCAGTGCTGTCTGTCAGATTCGGCAAAAGTCATCCCTTGCTAAAACTTTGCTTCCTCTTCTTTCAATGTATGTTGTAGTTCCGAATGACGCACACAGAACCCAATTTCATTCTTGCATCTCATGCCACTTAGGACGACCTCAGAAGTTTCACACTTCACTCTTCAGATATCATGTGATAATGATGCAGCGGCTGATGGGAGTTCTACTCAGCCATAGAACTGGAATCAGTTTACTGGAATAGATTCCAGTTAATGGCTGTCCTTGTTTTGTGCAGCTTTATGGATCAATTAAGATCGGTGCAGCTGGATGTGGCTGGAAGATATCGTGTCTGCACATGCCCCGACAGACTGCACTTCTGCAGCTGAGAAAGATGGGTTTTGTCCAGGTCTGTCACTACTGTTTCGGCTAGCAGGAAGGGTGGATAGTGTTTTGTAGGCAGCCGGTATGAACGACCAAGTTGGACGACTAAGCTCGGAATAGGTACGGTCAGTGCTCTCTGTACGAATTTTGAGGGGTGACGTCTCTAGCTGTGTGATGAGCGGAGTTCGTTTCTGGCTGGCACGAACTTTCAACACACACCCAGTAACTTGAATGCCACCAAATGCCACCAAATGCCACCTAGTCATTAACTCATTGCATCATGAAGCCGTCAGTCCCCGATGGAAAACCTCAATTAAAGGTTAACGTTCTTTCAACAGGTTTCGGCAGCTCAACAGTATAGATCTGCTCGGCCCAAACAGATAGTGGAAACATACCGAACCTGGTGACGAAGAGTGTTTAGGGGGTGAAAAGAAGAGGGTGAAAGGAGCTATGCTTTTACCTCTTAGGACAGTCTTCCCAAGCCATCCTAATCAGCCAAATGAACACTGCATTTCATTGAGGTCAGCGGAGCTCATTGCTGTCAGAAAAGCCATAACAGCAACTAGCGTCCTGGATGGCTCACGCAGATCCCTCAAACACCGGCAATAAAGAGCCTAAAGGATGAAAGAGAACGCTGATAAGCTCCGAAGATCAAGGAGATGGAGAAGAATTTCGGTGCAAGAAACAGCTGCGCCTTAGTTCAGGTGATTTGACCAACTGGTGAAAGTAAATTGAGTGTCAGCGAAGCAACTTGTGAAAAGGTGGAATGAAAATTCAAGCACGGGTTTGTCGTTTTGACTAATGGGCTGCACACTTGAAGGACGTTTTAGCTGGCCTTCTTAAAAGCAACCTCTGGAATAACCGAACAAGTCTGAATGGGAAATCGACACCAGCCGCCATCAACAACGGAAATCCAGAGCGACAAGGCGCTCCGCTCGGACTGTTTGTACCATGTGCTTTTCAAAGAAGGTGGTGAAGCCCTGGTGAGTACTCTGGCAGCCCTATCATGGAAGGTATAAGACAAAAAACAGAATAGAGGTGAAATGGAGTACTTCAACGTGGTCAAAATCTTTGAAAAGGGTGCAAGAACCTCATGCGGAAACCAGCGTGGCATGGCCTAGTAGCCGTGGCTTGCAATGTGCTCGCTGACATTATTTTGCGCAGGTTAATCGACTATCAGGAGGGACACGTTTGTGAGTATTAAACGGGGTTTTCACCTGGCCGACGATGCATCGACCATACCTTTGTCTCAGGACACGTTTTTGAACAGTGCCACCCTTTCCAACGTTGGTCGTTTTTCTTGACTTGGAGTCTGCTTCTGAGCCAGTAGAAGAGACATCGGAGGATCTTGTTCATATTCTTTCCACACAATTTTTCCGGTGCCTGACAATCAGAGATGTCCCTTCTGCTCAGAAGAACGGTCTCTATACGCCGAGGATGTACGAAAGAGAAAGAACTATCTAAAGCTGGACCAGTTACTCACATTTCAATTGTTGCGTTAGTCAGGACATGTACTCCATGTGTCAGAAAACCGTCCACCTCGTGGAGCCATGTGCTGAGGGGAAACGACTGCGAGTCGGATAGTCTATGACCTGAAAAAGAAATATGAAGGCACTAATCAGTAAACCCAATCGAGTTGACAACTGCCCTCTCCCTAGATGGGGACTCGAGAACTCAACTTACCAGTGATTGATGACACTGGAGACATAGCTCAGTCATCCTATTAGTGGCCTCTACCCCGCATAGGAGCCATCACCTTCAATGCTGTCCAGCTCCCGTCTCTTCAAACAGTCAGACTGATTCAAGTGACTAAGCAATCGTCTCCACTGCCTGGCTATGTAGCCCCTTCTCTCCAATTTTCGGGTGACCGAAACTGTAGCAGATGGAAGCAACGTACCTTCGGTGTATGGTTTATAGCTAATAAACTAAACTAAACCGAGCCGATGGATTGTGGAATACAATGTCAAACGTGTCCCCAAGTTGGCACGTTTTGTTGGGTCATGCAATCTCGTCGCCAAAGTCCCGATCTGGGTGAAGTATGAGTAACCCGGTGATAAAGTCTCATGCACCGGTGTACAAAACGAATGTTTGCTACCACTAGTCCAGTACAGCTACGCTACTGATGGTGGAAGAAGTCAATGGGGATTATTACGGAGACCAGTCTGAGCTATGAACTCTAACCATATGACATAGACTGCGCTGATGATATTGTCTTGGGCGACATCTTTGTTATCCATTATCCTCCTTATCCTCGACCTACTTTATTATGATCAGCCTGCCAGGACATGGTTCATTCCAGTGAGTGTAATCAACAAGCCAACATCATTGATGCCGAACCCTCTGCGGTCTTCCAGCATGTGAATTTCTTACTCTACCCAACGGTCAGACCACGGAGTAAGTGGAAATTTGAGTCAACAATGTTTTAAAGCTTTCTTTCAACTAAAGATAACTGCGTAGTAATCTTCGAGAGCTAATGCATTACTATTGTGAAACTCCGTAGTAGTACCTTTGATATAACAAGTACTTCCCCCTAAAGACCACCTTCCTCGTCCACGGTCAATGTCACCATTGTAAAAGTCAGCAAAACTTCGTCAGAGAAGCGCCACTTACGAATGCCAACTGTGGTTATTGGCTATGCTGTGGCCCCAATTATAGACCAAAGCCTAAGTAGCCATGACGACGTCATCGATTGGTTTCGCGACGCGAGAGGCGTGACTGCACGTATAATTGTGCGTATGATTCAACGCCAACACGCACAGTCGACAGTGAGGACAGGCAGTCTTCGTGAATGTTGTCTGAGTCCAGACAGTTGGTAGACAATCATGAGGGAAGGTAGGTGAACATTTTGGGCATTGAACGCCTTCGCCTTATTATTGCGACATCGGCTGCCCCTCACGGATGGCATATGATAACCGACAGCGAATGACCGAAAAGCTGTTGGCATGTCCATCGATCCAGCGAATGAATCCGCGGTACAGTTTTATAAAGCCTGAAACAAACTTCTCCAGCGAAAGACAGAATTATCCATCTAAGTGCAGACAAGGTTGCGAGAACCCACATACGCAACATGCGTATTGCACACGTCCCAAAGGGTTTGGACCATCTCCAGAAAGAAATGTTTTGTCCTACAGTAGGTGCGAACTGTCACAGAACGTGCTTTTTTCCTTCAGTTCACGGATGCAGCCTGAAGCAAGGTTTGGCTTGGAAAGATAACGTAATGGGTGTCCTGTTGGATAGCTAGCTTACCTGGGTCAGAATGCATCAACAATTAACATCAACCGTCAACACATTGCGCACCCAGTCTCTTGATTGATCACCAAGGCCCTAATTCCTATTCACTTAATGATGATAAGCTGGGTTTCAGAGAGATTTGGTAGACAATCGATGGGTTTGTGATAAGCTAGGATTTGAAAGGGTTAGATGTGCAAAATACGCGCAAATATTCGGAACATCCTGCAATTCATTTGCTAACATAACCTCACCCTCATTGGACAGTCGGTAGATCCACTGCCAATATAAAAAATCACTTAACGTTTATCTGCGCTGCCACCTGCCTAAGCAGAACTGGGATAAGACGACGACCGAGGGCTGATAAACATGTTCCACTTTCGGTAAAAACTTGTGTGAATCTGCGGGATATGTTTCTGCCTGACGGACAACGGGCAAAACGCGAGAAAACCGCTGGTTTCCTTATGGCTCGTCAACTGCTTGAATGCATTCAGTTAGTCGACACGACAATGATATTCTGAGCTGCTTTCACACCTCCACTGTCACTGGCTTGGTAACCAAAGTACAGTTAAAGTGAGCGACAGTCTTCTCCTGGTACTCTGCATTACTTTCGTCTGTTTCGTGAAGAAGCGCGTTAAGATTCATTCGGATCGTAATGAAACACTAAAACGGTGTATGTTCTATTGAAGATGTAATTCACTTTTCCTGTGTGACGAGTCTGCTGTCCCGAGCCATACACTGGCGGACTTAAGCATAGACTACGCTTATTTTACCACTATTTTGTAAATGGAACCGAGTAATTCGACAAGTAGTGTGTAGCGCTGCATTCATCTTTTTAGCTAACGCGAATTGACAAAACCTGTTAAATGTGTTTCTAGTTTAGCCTCCTTAAAATGTCTCGTTTCGTTTTGTGGAATAATTTCGGAAATCGGGGTTGACCTTTTAAGAAATCCATGCCTTCACGAAGCCTCTGTTCATTTTTTCACAAGTTAAAACAGAATAAGTTCGGCACTTTGCCAAAGATAATCACTTTCAACGACTATGACGGTAATTTCCTAAATAGCTGCGTCGGTTGTAGAATACACACTCACATGACTCTCGTTTGAACAATCGTCCTCCAGTCCTGGCACAATCATTCTGGTGAGTCCACTTCACAGGGGGAAACCACTGGACTCGAGTTTCGCTCTTATTAGAGCTCATCAACAGTACATATCCTTGGCCATGCTGGGGTTTGAACTTCGCACATCTGACATGCAAGGCGAGTGTTACCACAGCTCCACCAGCGCACGCTGGAAGTATCTGAATTTTTACTTCTGAACTGGTGAACATGTTCGCGCTTGAGTGATATGAGTGGAAAGCCCGACGGCCCAAACGACGACTCAGTAACATATCTTGGTTGTGTCGATCGACTGGTCCATCTGTCAGAACTTCCCAATCAGGTAGCGCCACAGACGCTTGAAACCTGCTTCACACTTTGGCTTTTGTAGGTTGTTGGTGGTTTCTCAATGTATAGGTTTCGCAAAAAGTTGAGTTATGTTTAGCAGTGCGACGGCCAACTTGGAACTCTTGAGGCTACCCGCTTTTTTTGCCACCTTCTCATCACAGTCCGAAGTTATTGACGCCGTTGTATTTCTCGTATTAAGAAGACAGCTTAGGTTCTTTCCATGAGATTCGCCACCAAATTAGTGTTTTATGCAAGCGTGGGCACACTTGGGATTTTGGCTCTTTGGCGAGGAATATTGAGTAAAAAGTCAGTATAATGCAGAATCGCCAAAATGCTAACCCATCCCACACAAAAGGGAGTGCAGCTTGAGCTGTTTGAAGTCAAACATAATGAAATGAGTAGAACTAGTTGTTACGGTGCTGGCACCATCATGACTCTGCGCTCTGCCGGCTTTCCAAAGATAAACGAAGGAAACCGTTTGGGTTTACGCATGACGGGAACCGATGTGCGACGTTACAGCAAGGAGGCCATTTGCAGAAACCCATGGATGAAGCGAAACATAATTTAGCATTAAAGCGGATGACGGTCTAACGAGGGTAGAATCTACAACAATGATCATCCAGCCTCATTCGAAGGACCATTTGCCCACTAAGTGACTGACCTGTACCAGCACTCAATCACAGGAGCTGAGGTACGACAGAACGTGTAATATACATGTTGTAAAACACAACCGTTGTTCATACAAGACAGATAACACCATATAAATATACACTAAATCACGCAACTTACAATAAGGTCCCTTTTTGGGTGACGGATGGCGGAATATGTTTTGCAAACTTCAGCAGCTGATGAAGGCGAGATTACCAGTACACTGAGTGACGGTATATCAAGGAAACAACTTAAACAGACTTTCTCAGGATCTTAACCATTGGAAGGACCCGTTCGGGATGGGATCCAAAGCGCGGAAATAATACCTCACCATCTCATCCACCCGGGTGAGCGCCATTGTGCACCGCTTCATATTCTGTGGTGTCAGGGAATGATCTACCACTTTGTTCCGTGGGTATATGCACTAATACACGTTCGTTATTTTCACTCTGTTTTGAGGACTTCCACCGCTTCGGTACGGGTGAATTCTGTGGACCGCATGAATTCAGAACTCACCGAAATTACAAATTCTGACTGCCATTGAGCTGAGTTGAGTGTTTGTGTACAGTACAGGTGGTTTCACTACACGAAACAGGCTTTAAACATTTTCGGGCATCGTAGTCTGGCACAAATCCTTTGTTCTTCCCGTCCAGTTATGATGAAACCTTTCACTTATTTGTGGGTAATGTAGCTACACTGTGGGGCCCCTGATGCCAGGCGTTCAGGTGTATCAGGCTTACGGTTTGACTAAACGCTAGTAGAAGGCATTAGAGTTACTTGGCAGTCTGTCCACCGGAGCGCGATTGATACACATATTTGCGATGTAATAAATTTTCCTTGAATAACGAGTGCTAGAAGAGTCGAGACGTGGTAGACGTGCAAAGATTGATAAGCCTTGATTTAGATAATCAAACTACGTTTAAATGACTGCTGAGAAAGGGAATAGGTGTGCAATGTTCGCATGTAGAGTAGGAAACAAGCTACAAGGGACAAACGTTATTTTATATCACTACGTTGAAAGAGAAAGATGTTGTATGAAATGTAATGCCGAGCTTAGAATATGAGACAGGCAGTTAGAAAATGTAGATTGTACCTTCAGCCTGTCATCAAATAGAAGTAGACAAACCTAAAGTGGAAAATTGTGCACATCTAAGAAACCTCAAGTACATTCACACGCCTAATGCGTGCTTGCACTAAATCCGAATTTTCGACCTCAGTCATATAAACTTCGACTGTTGGAACTTAATTTCAAACACCAGCATCTTCCTACTAAATGTCATACCGTCAGTAATTGAAGAATTATCAGACATTTTTATTGCTTCACAGGCCAGTAGGATTTAAAAAAGTGCATCCGTCTCTGGTGAAACAGCGCAATATGCGAGCCAATAATTCAAGAACTCTTTCGCTTCCCCGGAACAGTTTTGGATCCGGACGTTGGGGTAAAGTAACAACAGTTGTAAACAGGGGAGAACAGTTAATGTTTCCGTGAAGCCAATATAAGCATGCTTCAGTCCGTTGCATAAATAAAATAAATCGATAAAGGCAGCTGATATAATCATAAAAAGACCAATTTGAATTTCCATTCCTCCAGGTTAATTATATTCGGCTTATGTATTACTAAATGGTTAGCACGTTACTCGAATTGACCAAAGTTCGCTACTAAGTTTGGAGGAGAAAGAAGAGATGCAGATCGTCGAAAGTTCCCCCAAATATAGCAAGTAGCTTGCACTTCAGATAAACAAACTCCTCGTAATTTATGAAGGCACACCAAACTTTTTGCTTGAATTAATCAGCTTGTGTCACAGTTGTGTACAGTTCTAAAATGATCCAAAAGCAACATCTTCACTGAAACTAGCTAATGATATTCACTAGAGTTTTGGGCAGAAATCGTTAGTCTTAAGTTCAGGTGAGTCAGCCAAGTGAAGACATCGTGCTAATAAGCGGAGCAAATCACAGCAAACGGTTCGGCTGAAGCAGATGTTCTGTCACCTGTATCCACCATAACTAAGTCCGATTAAAGGCTTGAGGTACGGTTACGGATAAATTCCAATGTCCCTGACTGCCCTAATTATACTCTGGTTGGAATAGCTTTAAATTTATCAATTGAATTAAAAGTTAGCCCCACAGAATCTGAATATTCGTCATTCACGCTTGTCTTAACATTTGGAATGCTGACCACGCATTCCAGAATTATCTTTTGGACAGCTACTGCACAGTGCCTACAAGTACCGTGTTGTTGATGCTTCGTAGTGGGAGTTATCAGTCACATTATCGTGGCGGATATAGCCAAACCGTTCCACGTAACGTCGAAACCAAACTTGGGAATCTACAAATACGATTAGAATGACACAAAGGCTACCCAATAAAAAACTTGAAGTCATTCTCCTCTGTTTCTGTGGACAGGAAATACCATAGAAACTAGTTAATTGGATCATTTAGAGTGGCAAGTTTTGTGAAATCACAACAAAGACTGTCGGTTTACTTTTTATAAGGATCTAATTAACTTCTTCCCCAATTAGTAAAAAGGATTTGAAAACCAATTCTCTGTTTCTATGCGATCCCATGAACGCCTTATTCCTAATTAGTCCTGTTTGTCTTTCAGATTACACAATTTATTTATTTATCGCGAGTTTTTAGTACTTGTGCGATCATACTTTCCATGGATGGCAACAGCGGTTTGACGATTACAATCACATCGCACTTAACTCAATTCAAAGCCATCATTTTCGACCATAGTTCCGTATCGGAACAAAATCAGTAGCTGGAAATGAACGGTAGTTATATCGATTTTAACTGATGGAAAATTCTACCATTTAGAGATCAATATTTGTATTGGTGAACCAATCAAGACGTCCTGGCGTTATGCCTACAAACTAGTGGCCACTGAGATGACGGCAATGGGATGCTACGGTTGTTTGGCACAGTGGCAAGCAAAAGTGGTGAGAGAAAATCGAAGAGAGGGGTAGATTGTGAAAAGTGAGTTCAAATAGAATGAAACAGATTTAAAAAACAGCGCGATTGTCCGATCAAACCCATGCGGTTTCAAATGAGAAATGATCTGTGCGATGGATTATGGACTCCGGATACAGTTTCCATTCATCTGTAAATGGTTCAGAACTGATTCACTGTCGTAACGCTTATGCAGTTTTCTGTCAGAAAGTCGACAAGGTCCGTTGCAATCAAGCCACCCATTCATTTACCTCGTTTATAGGATACGTGTACTGCCCTTTGATATATATAAGCTGATCGTCAAAAAGTTCAGCGTCCTAAGCACAAAGTGAAAGTCTCTATAAATATCTACGCATTTGTACCTAAACAGATAACGTAGTGTTGCATTCAGTCATGCTGGAACAAGAACCTAGACAAACCGAACAATCGTTGAATGGTTAAATACCATGCCTTCCAGTTGAGGAACCAGCTCCACCTTCTTTTGCTAGTTGTTAATGTGTAAAAAACACAAAATGATATGTTGATGGCATACTCTTTGCATCAACGGTCGATTCCTCAGTGTTCCAGGCATTCGGAAAACAGGTAATCGTATAGGATCAGGTGGATTGGCTTGTCCGCAAACCACCGAGTACGGATTGTTATAGCAGGTAGTAGATGAAAATGAGGAAAAATGGTTTACATTCGAGAAGAATCATCAGACTAATTCACCATTAGAAAGATTCTGTTGTAGGGAGAGGATGGATTTTACTCCGTATGTTTAGCATACAGAAGAACCAGTACCAAACTCCCGATGCCGATATAGCGAGCTTTGACTTCAGACTGAGTTCCATGGAGTTGGTGCTCAACAACAGTTATGGTATTGTAGCGAGGTAGTCAGAAAGTTAGCGACTCTTGAAGTTCTCAAAGATGTAGTCATGGCGCACACCAGTTCTGAAATGAGCAGAAATGGAAATTAGTGTTAGTGGAGTCACAAGGGCACACAGTCACAGCAGCTGGGCAACGCAGAATAGAAGACGCACCAACGTGCGTTTATTGAAAAAGAAACACCGGGTACAAGTAGAGTAAGGTGCCAAAAAAGTTCAAGGTCACTCAGGGGGGTGTATAAGGGGGTGTACAAGTGTACAAGGGTGTACAAGTTCCTGTCTTAGGCTCGTGGTAGCTCATCAGGGGAATCTGTAATAGGAGGAGAAAGAGATACATATATTATGTCGTACGATTAACTCGTATTAACAAGTGCAGTCTTAGTTTCAATTACGTTACAGTAGACTATTCTGCATCCCTTTGGAACCGAGGCTTCTCAGCAGGCGATATGAGTGTAAATCCATCACAAAACTCCTACTCTTCAGTGACCCTCTTTGAAACAGCTCCTTCTCCATTTCCACAATCAATCACTTCTACTCCCCTGTGTCAAACAAACAATTCGTTTAGACTTTTCCGTGACCCAATTTCCAAATGGCAGGCAATTTTGTTTGTTGGATTGGTAGAGTCGATTACTAGCTATGGGCTAGTTAGTGTATGTTGATCCTCTGTGAATGGCGGATAATATGGATAGCCTATGCGCATATACGTAGGAAAACAGGTAGGTCAGATTCAAAACCATAACAGGCAACAATGTAATGAAACTAGTTCTTCCTTCATACAGCTTTGTTAACCCATTCGACTGGGCCAGAAATGGAGGTAACTCGGTAGACTAAGTTTAGGAGCACCCGTAGCTGGGCTTAACCGCCACCTTAACATCTTATCTAATGTGGCACTGTCCCAAGGAGCATCTTTGCAGACAAACAGTTTTTCTGTTCATCTACCTATCTCTAGACCTCCTTCCCCTGTAACTTTGATCAAGCGAAGCGACTGCATTGGTGGTTTCGCATTTTACCTTGTGCTGTCTCATGGTAAGACTGAAGTAGTCATCAAGGCAAGGCCCACCTGATCTCTTCAGTTTATTGGAACCACACTGTTCTCGATCGCTGATCACACAGAATGTCGTTACGTCGCAACATGCAAAATTGCTTCGCATTGTCTTACGAACGCGTGACCAGACCACGTCGAACACTTCAAGCTCAGTTTCAGATTTATTGACATCATTTATTTGGTACCATTTTCGTGATACGCAATGTCAGAAATATGGATAGGAAAGCAGTAACACTGAAGGAGAAGCTAGTATGTGATACTAGTACAGATTTCACAAAATCCGTCACTAGTCGCAGGTGCTCGAGCATCGTCGTACAATTTCAAAGCTTCCGGAAAGTCTTAGTAGGCAGATCATCGGTCAGTATAGTCAATAGGTTTACCGGGTTATCTTTTGTCATGATAGCCTTGCGAAAGATCATGGGAGAACATATTCGTCCGGTAAGATGTTACAATTCAAGTGTCCCTTCTGTTTGACCTATTCGTCTTACATGTCAGTCAAGAAAATGCGCTACTGGAAAGTCCTAATGGGGAAGAAACCGGGGCACATTGCTTCCTCCTTTGATGTGGTCCAGCCATGATGGTCGCATCAGGACACGCGGAGGGCCTCTCAGACAAGGATAGCACGGATACAAAGACCGAAATTATGGAAGATGCTCAGAAAGGAAGTTTAGTGGTATTCATAGAAATCCTTTACGTTTCAATCTATCCTATAATATAAAGGAAGCACGAGTATTTCGGTATGATTTACTCTAGGTTTCCCCCCCCCCTCCATAATGGTCACTTCCTAATTGGCTAGAATTTGAGGTGGCGATAGAAAGAGGCACTGTACTTTGGAATAACAAAAGATTGCAAGGGGAAATCCCTTTTCCGCGATTAATTACTTTCCACAGTGTGCATACATGTCTGCTCCACTTTCATTTGGTATGTGTCAGTGAGAATTTGTGTGAAAAAGAGCATCAAATTTGAATACATTTTGGTGTGTCCATAAAAAGGGCTACTGCCGGTCCCCTCAGAACTCACTAGCAAAAATGTCGTGGTGTCACGAAGACACATTGAACTTAATGATTTCCGGTAATGGTCCAAATCACACAGCTTCATACAACTTTCGGTGTTAATAGATGAAACAAGTCATGTCCACACCAGATAGCCGCACGGTTCTCCTATTATTGATTCTTCATACAGTTCTGGTATATTGACCGACGTCGATAGCTTGCCACCTTCACATCACAGAAATCGAACTGATCTGGTCTCGTGGTATACCGGCTGACTTGCCCACATGCTTGAACTCGCCTGAAAAATCCCCCGTCACTATGCCAACTAGCATTACTCGTCGTCTACATTTACTTGGTACGCATGAATAAACTTATTTATTCGTCGTAGAGACCGTTTGAGATGTAACCGTATTTCCACACAACACTACGGTAACACAGCACAGTGAACTATAGTAACAAACCTCCTGAAGAGGTATGATGTATTTTTGGTTCCCGTAAAGTAATCCAAATCGGAAGCAGGTAATGCTATTAGAAATGATGATGATGATGATGATGATGATGATGATGATGATGATGATGATGATGATGATGGTGATGATGATGATGATGATGATATCAATAACGATAACGATAACGATGGTGATGATTATTATTCAGATCAGTGCAAAGTTCAGTTGATATGAACCTGTCAACAAGGCTGCCCAAAAGGCTGCCACCTGGCACGGAATTTGGACGTCACTCACATGCAAGTTGCATGGTAAAGTGCCACCGTTACTGAATCCTCACGAGTTGCATTATACAAGCGCCCCGATGATAGGTATGGTCACTAACTACAGCCTCTGCGCACGGCACTCATTATGTCTTTTAATACTAATGCATACATAAACGGTAGGATCCTCCAGGCTCAGCCACCCAGATTCGTGGCCAGGTTCATGTCAGGCACAAGGACACGCGACTGCAGCGTAGTACTTAGGACCGTCCACGCACTACAAGCAACAAGCTTCAAAGAAAACGAATTCGGGACGGATTTCGTCCATAGTTTTGCTCTCCGACGGATTCAACTTGCTGTGATCAGAGAGGGCCCGCATTCTTCCTACAAGGGGAATATAGCGGTAGCAACGCCATTTCCATCTATCCAGGATTTTAGGTCAAATGTTAAGCGACTGCCGGTTTTACCTCATGACCCAATATCTTAGGTAGTTTCGTGACTTGAATTAAATCGGCTGGATTCATAAACGCGTGTGACCGCATTTTCTGAAGTAATAATCGAAGGTCAGCCAGTTGGATAAAATAAGGCCCGATGGGTTCCCGTAAGTTATGAGTTCATTTGTTGTCGCACCAAAATAAGTTATTTTCACGAATCTAATTTCTTCCCCGATTCTTACTATAGTATTGCACGGAAGCGCAACTCCCATTCCTTTGTGACTACACAGAGCGAAAGATCGGACCATTGGCATGCGAGTTCTAGAACTGGCCCACTTTTATATATTCCGGGTGTGAATGTGCAGGATCATTCCCATAAGTACGAAAAATTCATTACACTTTAAACAGGTCTCTGAAAACATTCAGATGTGGGTGTGGGATACGATGCCTCTTATGCATTTTACCCATAGAAAAAACTTCGTTGAAGCATTCTGTTTGTCCTTGTGGGAGGCTTGGTTAGGCGTTATATCTTGTCGGAATGCATTACAGTAGTCCAGAGTCTATTTGTAGGTAAGGGAAGAGAATCGTGCCTACTTTGGCGTTGGTGAAACAACTACTGACCAAAGTTGAAGTTCTTTTTTTTATTGCCCCGATGCAACTTCCCAAAATAGTGCTGATGGATTATAATTGATTAAGAGAATTCTATACTAATGATTTATCGTTCCCGAGGTTAAAAATAGCAGCAAATGCTTTACTTGCTGTCAACAGCCTCTAGAAACATGAATGGCTATGAGCGTCTTCATCACCACCAGCCTAGAATGGTTTCCATCTTATTTGATCAGGTCGCTCCTGTGTTTCCTGAAAGTGCGTTAATTCAGCAGGTAGTTTTCTATACTAAGTAACTTTTTACTTTGATAACACTACCGAACTACAGTCACACAGAACAAACTCCTATTATTGGTTGACTGTTTTGTTCAGCTGAACAATTTCGATTTGAAGGGATTTCGGTGTATCTAGGCCGTAAAAAACATACACAAAAGTATCCTTGCGCATCTACACTGAAAGTGTTTACTGATGTCCTAACTTCCATTTAAGCTCAGGCGTCGCTCGTTTCCTCGGTTGTAGTTCAAAACAAAGGAACTCAGGACGGTTTGTTCTGGCAAGGAGTTGTCGCATGTCGTGGTCCCCAGGCCTTGGGGCTCTGTGCTTTGCCGGTAAGACGAGTACACAACATTTAATAACGTAGGTAGTTATCAATACATGAAAATTTGGGAAACTTCGGGTAGTTTGTATTTCTGTTTCATTGATTGTTCGATGGCAGGTGTTCCCAGTTCAGCGTCGTACAGAACAAGTGCCTTTGTATTGGGTTGGCTAAAAAAGCATCAGAAACTACTGAGATTAAGCATCAAAAACACAAAGTCACTTATCTATGCAGCACTTACGGTGCACACATTGTGAAATCTGACGCATGCAAGAGGGCTCAGTTACAACGAGGTTGCTCAGGTTAAGACAGAAACAAGAGTGACAAATAGTAAATTGTAACACACATCTTTCAGTTTTGGGTATGCGGCTTAATCTATGGGATATATCAAACAAAACTACAAAGGTTGCTTTCATCAAAAGTCTGGTTCACTCAAGTTTGCGGACCCAAGTCCCTAGAATTGTCTCAAGAAAACGAGGGGCTACTCGCTGAATTTTGCAATCCATATTCTGACCTGCCATCATGCCGATCTCAACGTTGGATCGCATTTTCTTCTTGTATTAAATGGTTTTCGCTGAACGCAATACAGTTGCATCGCATGTTCATTTAACCTCAAATGGAGTTCTGACCAGAACATCAGCACAGCTGATGGTCACAATGCAGGAATGGTGGGAACTGAGAAAGAAATATACAATTAGACTTGGAGATTGCACGCCAGAATGTTCGGTTTGACAGCTTTCAACTCTAGCGGACAAGATGGCAAAATTCCGGTCTAGTAAAATGAGAGAGTTGCTTGATGCGACCACTTGAGTTTGTAAGCAATTACACCTAATAGTGGAAATCTTTGATGTGTCAGTTTTGCAGTCCTACAATGAATTCGTGGTGGACGCTGAAAGAGGCCCACAGAGTGAAAGCGGAGGAAGCAATAAGGCTATTGGTTTCAAGGAAAGACCACGGTATTAACCACTCTGACGTTGCACGTGCATTGCCGTGCCAATGTGTACTAGTCACCCGCGACAAAATTATGGTACGGCTCGATACAACTGATCAATTCCACCCAAGTTTTTCGCCACATTTAAAGCACCGATATCCACAACCTGGTTAAAATTCCCTCAGAAAAAATAAATACCGACGGTACAAGTTCACAGCAGTTCATCTAGGGTACAGGTATGATTGCTCATGTCCTGGTTACCCTGGAAACATCGGCTCGGGGGTGTTGCATGAAGACTTTGGTTGCAAGCAGTCTAATCTTTCCCATATGCGACCCCAAGTCACCATGTCTTTGTCTCTTAGGTTCTTTGAAAAGATGTTTTTTTCGTGTCTGAATCGAACAACCTCAGAGACCAAGTCTATCTTCTGTTTCAATGCACTTGGAGTAAGGTTTGAGGGTATCTGTAGACCCGTGTATTCTTCCCACTATGTTTCGTGAACTAAACTGTACTTATGGGAATAATTGCACATTTTCGCGTAAAATACCGTCGTTGGGACATCCAGTGACATGTCAAGTAACCGTGTTACTTGACGATAAAATCCTGAAACGGAACAGTCATCAGTATTTAGTTATTCCGGTATGCTTTGTTTGAGATATGAAAGCCGAGGAATACTGAGCCTGTAAAAAGGATACAGTGGGCTGGTTTTGACTCAAAGCACCTGCATTAAGGTGCCGAACTCCAAGCCAAGGCTTTGTTGAGTGCTTTCCGCGTCACAACAGAAGACCAGACAGGGCGTGTTTGATTACTTCAGACTGCCTCGGAATTACTTTCGTTGTTGATTTTACTATCAGCCTGGTCAAACTGGTCTGATCGGGTTTTATGAAGCATTTTTCATCACACAATCTGCCTGTCACCAGCCTTCCATTTTGGGCACTTGATGCGACCGTTGTTGACTGAGCTGTCGCATGAACCACAGACGCAGTAGCCATGTCAGCCCCGTGCCAACGTCGCACGCGCGCCGCTGCACCTACTCCTGTTCCTTTCTGCTACGTGTCCGTCCACCATCGATCGATTCAGCTTGTGTGATAAAAGTGTGGGTTTTCTGGCAGACAAAGCGTGTCGCGTCTCCGACACGCGGGAAGTGGCGGACAGCAACCACACGCGATAGGCCAACCCGGTTTGCAGGCCTTCGCGGTTTGGATGACGGAGAAACACAGATCAATTTTTCAAGTACACTTTGTACCTCAGAATGCGACAGCTGTTCTGCAGTTCATGCATGCCGATACCACGCACGACCGATTGAGCACGGATGCCAAAGTATCCAATGCACACAACTCTGATTTCTACAATCGCTTTGCTACCATGTCTGACAATAGTTGAGGCGACGGAGACGGCGGTGATATCGTTTTGGGCGTGTGTATGATTAGCCTCTAGAACTACGTGAAAAGTGCGCCTGGTTCGAGATTATTCATTTGTGCAGATAGGACGCGGTTTCTGGTCGCCTCTGCTGAAAGATAATATCTAGTCTACTAGTCGACTTGGCCATTATTCGTTTTAAAGAATCTGATTTGAATTTCAGCTTTATTGTCCCGTGTATCTAAACTCAACACTTTACAAGCCTACTTCGTGGACTAAAGTTTTATAGACTGAACTGCAAGTCAGGTGTTGTTTTACGGCAATTCTATCTGATTAGACCTTGCTGCTTTGGTACAACCTTTATTGAGAGAAAGGGTATTACCGGCTGATGCAATGCAGTGCAAGGAATAGTCTAGTGAACTTGAATGCAATAGACGTGTTAGCTTTTCCATCAACATGGGTGGCTTAGTTCGAAAGGCGGTTATCTGACTACTTATCCAATCTCTACGCACTTTCCTCAATCATGTTTGTTACGGGCAACAACAGCTGTTGAAAAAACCACAATACATCCCACAATACACCCAGTGCTCGTCTCTGTCTGTGAAATCTTAGACGAATAGACGCTTCGTAATGAGCAACCCACAGCAGAAAATATCACCAGATCACCCATTCGGTCTTGCATACTTCTATAACCGCCCGTTTACTCAACATGGTGATCTGCGATGATGATCGACGCACCCAGATCCGCTGGATGTTTTAATGTTTGAACGATGTGTGTACCTCGGTCATGAATAACTTGTGGTTGACCGACCTATAGTAGTTCATTTTATTGTAAAGTCATTTCATCGTAGACCATTTCATCACCAGAACTGTCCACTGTGCAGCTGAGCAGCCGATATCCTTTTGGCTCAGACGGTGACAGGTGCTCAAAAATGGTTACATCATTAGTTCTTTTAAAAAAATTTACTGAAGGTAGTTGCCTGCTTGTTTATCTACTGCGCCGAGATTCGTTGTCACCACCGTTCACAGAATCCACTACTACTGTGGCGAGTAATGCATAGCCCCTCTAAACCAATAGTTTTTGTTCACTACTTCACTGCTACTCGTTTTTTACTTCGCTATTTATGAGTAAGGGATCATGATCGGTATGTTTGCATACCCTAACGAGACTAGTTCATCAGAGTTAGAAATTTCCGCTCACACAAAAATATTCTTGGGCGTTTTCAGTTGTGCAGCATATATACTACCCTTTCCCCAATTGGTCCCTCGCGAATTGAGACTCTTCCCTAAAAGGGATCACTATGTCCAGGTTCCGTGAAATTCACCTTTGAAATAATAAACATAACTCCAAACCGACCTGAAGATTATGGCTCTACTGCTCATCCAGAAGGCTATTTTTTTCTCAGTTATCAGAAGATGCGGATAGCATTCCGCATAGCAGTCGATTTCTCTTTGATAGAAGAGAGTTAAAATATTCAGAAACTAAGTTCACCTTCACCTTCGGTGCGCAACCTCGATCCTACTTAATGATGCAGAACATAAGTAGTTTATATGCGCTGCTAGGTTGTTGATCTGTTCGCCGAGCTTGGTAGTTGCATTGCGAACATTTCGTCTCCAGTCGAGGGGACATCGCCAGCACTGATGACGTACCCCTACCCAGTGAAGATGCCCTCACCACTGGGTCAATTCGAAGGTGAACTTTCAGCGATGTAGTAGAATAAATGGAAGAGAAGATTTAAAGATAACCTGGTAATAACGAACGCAAAATAATTAGTTCTTTGTAAACGATTTACGCAAAAGTGAGCGGAAAATAAAGAATATTTGACAGAGCGATAGTTTAAATTATTGGCGTGAAAGTAAATTAAACATCGATTTGAGAAGATTTGCCGCAAAAAGAATGGCTTATATCAAATGAAATAGTTTTAACGTACCAACTACACGTGTCAAAACGCATGTCAGTGATAAAATAAACCGAGGTATTTCAGATGACCCGAGAATATACAGCTGAGTGTTTGATGGATCAAGCAAGCGGAATGGGGACTGCGCCTACCTGATGAGCCCTAAGAAGGGTGAAACCGGTAGTGGGCTATCGAAGAGTTTACAGCAATCTTATGAGTAGTTTCCTTTACAAGCAGAATGTAGTTATTTTCTTCCAAACTGAGAGAATGTCGAGATAGCGGTACATCAAAGGAAAGAAATACAAGCACGGACACGTTTTAAACGGAGATTGCATGGGACTGAGGGAATGAAGCACCAGCCATCTTACTAGGGCTACCGGAACCATCGACAAAAACAGCAGTAGAGTGAATTGCACTCGAGGGTATTATCTTCAGTTGGATAGTCGCTGATAGTCATTTCTCATCTTTAGTTATCTTCACGGTAACCAGGCCCCAACTAGCGTCCCACCGATGATAAAAATTTTCTTTCAGTGTATTCTGACCTCCAACTGTAAGTTAGAAACATAAATTATAACGTCAACTAACTTTATCTCGACTATAAAAATGAGGGAGATCGGAGGGGCAGACCGGAGAAATTAACAGACAAGTGGTTCAGTTTTTTTATGCAACAAATTAGGCTTTTTGCTATTGTAGACTATGCTTTCAGCGTGCTGAAATGGATATCTACAATAGGAGCAGACGCCAAGGAACCATTGAAAAAAACTGCAAATGCAAAAAAGAATGCAAGTCCTGAAAGTATGGGTCAGGCTCCAATTCCCCACTTCTCTTGTCTAAGTGGGCTAGAACAATATACACATGGTGATTATTGCAAGCAGGTGTTCAACAACTAAGTCTATGCCGGTAGGAGAGTTACAGCAGTACTAGCGGTTCATCCAAATTCTGTATCCTTTCCGGGCGTCAGCCAATGTACACTGAACACTGCCACTAAACAATACGGTTGGACTAGAAATTAGCTGATAAATGCGCCAGACTGGGAGCAGAGAATCAGGGCATGGTCGGAGACTGTTCAATAACTCACCACGTTCGACTCAGTGTCGGAGCCATGTGTGCCCTTTGTGTATCTGACAGCAGGTAAGGGAGCCGCGTCAGGTGAGTCAACACATGCCGAATGCAACCCACACCCAACTGGCTAGTTTCGGATCGATGAACGTATCGAACAGCCAGTACGACGGCCAGACCAGAAGATCTTGGCCAAGCTGCTAGCCTGACGTAATCTGGGAAGTGGATCCACGGACCCTTATTACCGATACATTCTACTGAAGTACAACTGACTACGTGCCAGGCTTTTGAAAATGGATGAGAATGGAAACAATTTACGGTAATACTCGGTGCAAAACGGAAGATAGCCAGTAACTGGATGAAAGGTCAGAGATTGGAGGAACAGGGTATGATAAAATGCCTTGAATAACACATACGTCCACGAGACAGTCAAGTGCAATGCTTTCTGCCTTGGAAATGAACAGAATCTGATCAAATTTTAAGGAGTCTGAAGTCGTCGGATGGTTATGTGCTAAGTAGAAGTGTTTTAGAACTGGTCGTTGGTTTGTTCGTTGAGCTGGGCAATTCGATTGCAAATGTTTCATCACCAATCGAGGTGACATCATCAGCGCGTTGTTAGGGTGCGTAGTGGTGCGTAGCGTTGGATTGGTGGTTGTTGTTTTAGAAGTACATTTGTGTACTATGAGCCTGACATACATGTTTGAATTTCGCATCACGCTTAGGAATGAAGTATTTTGCATAACAAATCTAATCATACGTTCCTTAGTGCGTTGCATCCACGTGTCCCAGTAGCTAACTTCGTTAGCTTGTGACTTGGAACCCTCTTTGAGCATCGCTTAATTGACTAGTTACCCTCACTGAAGTAACCATATTCATGTGGCTTCGTTAATAACGAATGGACAAGAAACTTAAAATAATTAACCCGAAGTCATTCGCACGTAGACATTCCTTGAGTACTGTCTGACTGTTTGCTATCCACACTTGCTTAACATTTGCCTTTAAACTGTCACTATTCTGTCTTCTGCCAATTCTTTTATGGTCTGACGAAGATGCGACCCCATATCGTCTGTCACACTCGGTATTCCTGGCGTTTTCTCATTCCCTGCGCTTTTTGTCCCTCTAAATTGGCAAATACTGTTGATGGTAGAATCACAGTTGTATCAAACAGCATTGGGTCGAGTGAGACGGACCGGCGCTGGTGTAATCGTAAAAAAATCTGATTGACTGCTTTTCTTCTGTTATCCGGCTCCGGTGCGAATGAGTGCGTTCATGGGCAGTAGCAATAACAATGAGTGTGATATGAAAATTGAAAATATACCATAAACGCGTCGGGGAATGCAGGCAAGCGAAAACCAGCCACTGCCAAGCCCTAAAGGGTTGTATACAAAAGTTTTTTGCTTCCGAGGAGCTGAGACTGCAAATAAGCAAAGTGCAATATCTTCATTGAAAAGGGCTCAATCACAGTGGGTATTGCAGGAAACTTAGTTCTGAAAATTGCCTAGAATTACTGAATAACTACATATCTGTAGGATTTCCTATGTGCTGCGCTGATCGTTGGAATAGCGATGACCCTGAATGACACAAGAGCAGGGGCGGTCTTGTTTCTGTTGATATCTGTCGATCCAATTCATTGCGCCACTCTTTTCACAATTAGAGTCCCGGATATCCACCATTCCGTATCTCAGTATTAAGAGTAGTGTGGGGAGATTTTGGGGATTTTTCAATGGGGATTTCGTCCTCTAAGTGGAGTCATTCTGCGCTGAAAGGCCGAGGATCATTTTACAACTGCTGCATTCTTAATGGGAATCATCATCAGTGGGCATCTCACGAAACGCAAGAAAACCTTAATTCCTCTATCTCCCGGCCATTGGTTTGAACACTTGACCGTTCTACCACGAACGGCTGGTCAGCAATCTGATTAATTTGCACTTAGACAGGATATAGTGTCACTCTTAGCATTTACCTTCTAGTGCACTGCTATCCGTAGCTATGAGAAAATACTGTGTGCCAGAAACTGATACCAAATCGAGCAGAATCACAATATGTGGCTAGATTATGACGTACTTCTGATCGTTTGCTGAAACGGATATTTTACTTCCTTAGAGGTCCCACTGCTAAGTCACACCAGAAGCCACTGCGCCGTATAGGCGGGCATCGTGGCAGTCAGGGACATTTGGACAAAAAGCCCAGAGTGATGTGTGCAAAGTAGTGCAGTCCGATAATCGGATCACGCGTTGTTTCTAGTTTGTTCCCTCCATGATTATGCAGGGGTTCGAATCCAGACAACAAGGGCAAGAGACCAGTGTTGAAATGTTATAAACAGTACTCACCAAGAATTCTCTCAAATGTTCACTGGGCTGTCCGTTACGTCTGTGTCGGCACACTATCATATACTGGTCATTTAAGATGCCAGTGCCTTCCGAAATATCGAACTGAGAATGTAAAATTTCTTAGAAAACGACGAGATCCCTGATCCAGTCCTTTCCCAACAAACTCGGGCGCTGGTTCACCGGAATTTTGTGTGTCAGTTGATGCCAGTGAGGAAATAGGCACCTCGTTAATTCGGAGACAACAAAGCTCAACACATCGACCCGCAGGCTTTCAACATGGTTAATGGCTCCTGAGAATGAAGTTCTTGAATGGACTCCTAAAAGACTGACTAAATAGCAGTAAAGGCGCATGACGAATCGTCATCGGCAGTACTGTTTCCTACAACTACAACTAATAATAGTGACAACCACAAGAACAGTTTTTGCACCCGGGTGATAAAGTTTTAGTTACACTCCGGGTGATTTAGACAGACTGATGTACGCGCAGCACTATGTAATTAGTGGTGAGTAAGTGCTTTAGATATTCAAGCATGTGCGACTGAGACACACCGGTGCAACGGGGTCAGCTATCGTCCAGATCATTACGAACCCGTAATTTTGGTACTTTTCAGGTGTGGACTACGAAACAATACAAGTTATTTCGAAGTTATGTCCTAATATGATAGGGAAACGTAGTTACTCGGACCCCTAAGGATATAAAGTCATGGTCCGGTGCTTTGTCCCATGTTCCAGTCACCACACTTTCAGCAGGTATTCCACCTGTGACATTTTCTAACAAACGGTTCTGTGTGTCTAAACGGGGCCGTATTTTCGGCGATCTGGCCTAGATCCCCATGACTGCCAGTAAAATGACCGACAGCTCATCTGTATGCTTGGCGCCCTCTAAGTAAGAATATATCTGCTCGCGACTGTCGACGAGTTCCCCTACTTTGGAGGAGCTGTATGCTTATGGTCTCACGCTGCGTATAATTTTGCATACAGGACAAGCAAAACCAAACAGCAGCTTTTTACTCGTCCTGTCTCGTCATCGATTTTGGAGTCTAAAAGAAGTCGGTCAATCGATTAACGACAAGGTTTTATTGCTTTATTGCCGTCAGTCCACCATTATGTTTCGGAAAAGGTGCGGTGTCTACCGTGGCTGCCACCGCATTCTGGCTGCTACAAAGCTAACTGATGGGCCGAGTATTAAAAACTTGAGTAAACGTTACAAGACCGATGCATATCCACTGATAAGCTTACTAAAATCGCAGTGTACTCTGGCCAGTTGATGATGTCCGAATGTTGGTAGAGCTACAGCCTCACATACCGTCAACTAAGAATCTTCGATCAGGCAGGAAGCGACCGAGCGGTGATCAGCCAGTGACAAGGTCTCATGTCGCAAAAGCGTTGACTAGATCACCCAGACAGATTAACAAACATCCTCTACCTGGTTAGGCAGCAGCTGACAATTCTCGCCCAGGATTCGATGTATATTTTGATGGGTCAGCATGCTGTAGTTTTTAGCGAGCTTGAGTCCATAAACTGGTCAACACAGCCTAATTAGCCCGGCCATCTAATTTCGGTCTCTATAGTCCCAGTAAATAACACCTTCACATTTGTTGCATTCTACTTTTCGCTTTTTTCAGTTTTTTCCGTGGTAGCCCACTCAAGGTCAACAAGAAACAGCCACTCAGTGGAACGGAGCGATGCTGGAAATCATGATAGCGATAAGGCAGACAGGTGAGTGTGAGCTCACTAAACCATGCGGTACTGCGATCTCTATTCGCCGTACAAATCGACAAAGCGACTGTTAAAGGGTGTTGACTTAATATTCTGACCACTTCTTTTTTGGTTGTGGCTAATGCCAGAATGCAAGCAGAAATTTCGGATTTACTAAACATCACAAATTGACCTGCTCGTTCCAACACAGGAAGTGCTGACAAGAGTTACTCAACCAACGGGTATGAAAAGCAACAGGGTCGACTGTCACATCGAGTGACAGGTTGAGCATACTACTGTTTAAAATATGTTTGAACAATGGGTGTGGAAAACGCTGTGGTTAGAATGGGAATAAGGGTGAATGGGCGTCATATATCTTTCAAACAGACTACACATTGATGTACCCTGGAATTTTACTTGATCAAAATGACAAAAAAAACTGCAGTGCATTCATTCAGTCTAAAACCGCAGACGAGAACAATATATGTGGAAGATAGGCGTTGAATATTGACAAAAATTTTTTGAATCCACTTGGTGCTTGTGGTTTGTGGAGTAAGTCACATCCGAGCATTTCACCGTGGGGATATCCCTGAGCGCTGTCCGGTCACGGCTGTCGTAAAAAGTAAGAAAATGACTGCTCTTGACATTTTCAGGTCACAAGACAGAAAGAACTCTGATAAAACCAATATATTAGGCTGTTAGAGACCAGTACCGTGTGAGAGAGATATGGAAGATATACAGTCACTCAGAACAGTTTAACGAATGATGAAGTAGTCTCAAACTTGTCAAGCAAATCACTGCCGTAACATTGCAGTTCATTTTCACGGTACCCGAATAACAAACTCTGAAACTTGGAATTTTCTGTAGATACTGATATACCGAAGGACACGAAATATAATCCATTCCACCGAGTACACTGGTTGTTAATCCCCCTAGTGTGGGCGGGGACTGTCATCCAACAACAGCAGAAAACACCTAAGTAGTCATCGATTTAAGATTTGTCCAAAATCGGCCTTCCAATTGAACAATCTTCCAGAACCACAGTCGATATGATCATACATAGGATGTGTACTACGTATGCCGCCCGGTGAAGACAAACCAGACAAACCAGGGCAAACCCAGTTCACACAAACATCCGGCGATATTCAATTTGGTCTATCTTGAACAGCGACATAGAGTATTCACATGCATGCATAAAATGGGTGCTTAGCTTTGCAGGTTTAACTTTTTAACTCAGGTGAAGCACGTCAATGTCATGTCATGTCAATTAAGTTAACGTTTACGACAGCCATGTCCTTGCTTCGTTTTTTCGAAACTTGTTCGTAAACGTGGTTTTCTGCAGATGATGGAATTTACATAAATAAGGGAGATACAGTAGGCCATGCTATTTCAAAGGCCCCAGAGGCCACAACTTAATACTCAACTTTTTCTAAGCATACCGTGTATTGCACCGGCAAGCTGTCATTTTGGAGTTTGATCAGCATGGTTGCACACAGTGGATGGATGCTCCCTAAGAATGATACCCTTTGTTTACTTGAAAGCCACTGCTCAGAATCAAATTCAGGTTTGATGCGGATTCAGATAAGAATGCCTCTTGGTTTTTCAACCTGATGAGTTTGAAATAAACAGGCCATAGGGCTCAAGTCATAAGAAAATAACTAGCCGTTAGTCTTGACCAACTTTAGTAAATTATGGGGGTTGTAACTGGTTGGTGAAAGATGAGCCATCGCCCTGGAACACGCATTCAGTGAGGTTAGTTACACAAGGCCGTGTTGAAAAAAAAACGTGATTCACCGCATACTCAGATTTATGGCACCTAAAGCTGATTACTTCTTAGAATCGAGTAGGAAATCCAATAGTTTCGATTGACATAGTGGGCCCCAGGTGGATGAAATCTGGTTTTGGTGACAAATACGCATTGTTCCGATTGACAACCATCACATGTTTGTGAAGGCTGTCTGGCTGTAATGATTATGCACGCATGAATGTGGTGTCGATTTGTGTCTGTCGGCAGCCAGCATTTCATCAGGGGTCGATATCAGTCACCCACCAGCATAAAATCGATACGACATAGCGCATTGGTTCTGCTGCCACTGGCATGATTGGCCCGCTTATTCCGGTGACTGCCGCGCTAATATTATTACCGGTACTGCACCCAAAGCCCTGTTGTTAGACGAGTATTGCACTGTAGTACACTGTGTTATCGGTCGATAAACACATGCAGAAATACAGAACTTTCGAGCTACTCAAGATTGTTCCTGGTGAACACACCAAGATAGCCAAAAAAGGAAAAAAGTCAGACCTATGGTATCTTAGTGGTGTTTGGACAAGCAAAAAAAAACTGAGCAAAAACTCGGGTATTTTAAGAAGTAATCGAAGTTTGGCTTTTGAATGAGTGAATGCACAGATCATGTAGGCTGGATGTTCCCACTGTAACCACAACACTTGCTCTAGCGGACACTTGTTTCAGTTCCTACTAACAAAGGAAAGGGAACTAGGAAGTATAAATGTAGAGAGCGGTTCGGAACAACTTGGAACCTAGTATCGGTCCCGTCACACTTTCTCAGTGTCTGATCTTGAAGGGCTGATCATTGGCTAGTTGATCGCGTTGAATGGGCACAAAGAGATGGTGGATTCTCTAGCTCAGCTGCGATCGATTAAGCTGCAGTCAGAATCAACTGCCAGACTAATCCTTGATCGATCATTTGAGACCCGGTAAATTACTCTGAACAAATCCTCCGGGTCAAGCTGTTTCCAGCGGGTGTCACGGGATCGCACTGGACTCTGACTTTTGAATGCCATCCTCCAATTTTTTAAGATGGCGTTCTTTGATCCACTGTGCCAAGCGTCTCGATGTACTAGAACTTTTACTATTGGAAAGCGCTCAAACACAAAACTGGGTACTACTGAAGATCACGGATTAACAACTTTTGTTTTAATTTAGTGTTGACTAATTGTTTCACCGTATAACTCCACTATCGCAACGAGTGTGTTTGCAACACAAAGCTGTTAGCTCTGAATGCAAAAGCCTTCAAAGAAGATGCTGGACACGGTCGGCGTATCTGACGAAAGAGCTACTAAATTATCAAATTGGGCACTGATAGCGCTAGTTTACTGCTGAGTGAAAATGTTAAGAACACCTTGAAACAAGACAAATAGTTACCTAAAAACTCTAGAAAAACGGTTCTAATTATCCACTCGCCGAATGAAATGTGCAAATTTCAGAAAACTTTTGATGAAAATTTTTTCCACGGATTACCCCTCAAATTGACAAAACAAATACAAATGAACTGAAACAATTGTAAGTTTGTTTAGTGTCAGTTCAGTGAGGCCATGTTGATCAATCAATACCGACCCAGCTTGTGAGCACAAAAGTCCCTGAAAAAAGCTATCGGCTTGCCTTGAACTTACGAAAGGGACCTGATTGGCCAGCCATACAATTGTCTCCGTTCCACTGTTTTGTTGCTATGTCTATCTATTTGTGATGTAAAATTGATCGTTATTAGCATTGTGGTTGAAAGGATAAAAGCGAAATATCGACATCCTACAGCCTTTCCCCTCTTACTGTATTAGCTAAATGGATAAAAGTGACTCAAGGTTTGAAATTCCAGTAGAGTGAAGTTCTTCACTTGTACATTTATTTTGGGGGCCGTTGGTGATACTGCTCCCGTTTCCTCTTAAACAGTACATTTCTGTCATCTTCCATTGGATCGAGAGGACTTTCCATTCATAAACCTTTGGTCTACACCATCCAGCTGCCTCATAAAATACTTACGAGCACTCGTGAGTATGACCAGTTGATCCTCACTAACATATCCAGTGATTGAGCGCAGAAACTTCCAAAATGCTTTGCCGACATGTCGTACAATGAATATATATTCCCACCTTTTCCATGATATATTATCCAAACATACCTAGATCTTTATGCCAGCCTGTAAGTCAGTTTGAGTAATTTTTGTTCTCTGGTTCTCAAAATTCGCCCTTGCTTATCATGCATGATGCACGCACTGTGATCAGAAACATTCTTCTCAAATTATTCGGATATCCTACTACGTAGGACAATAAAACCTGGAATGTGAGCGACTAAACAATCACTTTATAGAAGACATACCTGGGATTGACCATGGTCGCAGTTAAGTCAACTTGTCGCAAACAGTGTGCTTGAGGAGTGTCAACTGCTACCTGAAATATCCTTGACAGATGACTAAAACAACCATACAGTCAAGTATCGCAGGAACCGCCATCTGAACCGCATCTTTCGGCTATGCTTTTGACGACATTCTGTATGCATCCAGCTCAGAATTCGATCCAAACATGTTTGATAATAAATCTCGCTTTACGTAATGTACAAAAGTCACGATGGAGAGCACAACTAATGTTGACGGTAGACTTCAGACAATTCCGATCGCATTTAAATTCGGACGGCGAGCTAGCCAATCCATGGTCATGACGTTGAGAAGTAGCATTTTTGTGAGGTAGGTTGTGTGACTGAATTATCATGGGTCTCAACGAATTACCTGGAATCGAGGGAAGCAGGGAGTCTTTCTTTGACCCAATGCATAAAGTGGCTATCTAGATCCCTTTAAGAATCGCCAACTGAACCTTTTCTCTGCAAAAATCACATTCCAAACCATCACAGAAGTAACAGTGCATGCTTGATGACTGAAAATAAGCTTTTCTTTCTGCACCATATGCCAAAAGGATATTAAAGATAGCATCATTCCATTCGAAGTTCCAGGTGATATTAACCATGACCTAGTTTTTCCCCTTCGGACGTGGCATTACCACACCAAAGAAATATTTTTCTTAGAAACATCGTAAACGAGAGATTCAGCTGAGTTCCAGGTGAGTCTCTCGCAAAGCCAAAGTTGTTTACAAATAAGTGTATTTCGCTAAATATTTTTCTTTTCTGTGAGTTTTGGATGCGGCGTGTACTATAACTTATGACGTCAAATAGGTTCACCATCTTCAGCTCTTGGCACGAAGTTAGGATGGACAGAACCATCTTCTGTTTGTAATTCCCCCCAGCATACCGGTGTCCACTTCCCAAAAGCATCTGCCAATCAAGCTCCGCGGATTCAGGGAAGAGGTTCATGTCTACAGATTGAAAAAAAACAGATGCTCCGGTTCGCTGATTCCAGCATACCAGGACGCAACCTTATTATGGTTGCGTCACCAGATCGTGGGTAAGGCTACCGTACCTAGTAATACACATGAATATCAATTTATACGCCACGTGTTGTGACGGTTTGGAGGTGTCGCTACCCATATCTGAAATGCTTCCAAACAATTAGTCGTCACAAGATAAATAATGACGAATATATGCGGAACAAACACGTAACCCAACACATATGCAGGTACTGGTAGAGGCGAAGAATTTACAAAATCGTATAGTTATCAATTTTCGTTCTCAACTGAACGCATCCAAGTTATCAGTATTTGAATATTTGGAATCAAATTCAAGCTGACAATTTTCAGGTCACGCGAAGTCAAGGTTAATATAATAATGAATAATAATGAATGCCCTACCTGAGCTAAGAGGAATATTGTGTAACATCCACTAACAGATTATACACAGTTTAAAGTCGGAATCTCTTCTTGGAGCACGGGCGGTAAATGTCCTCAAAATTATTATTCGTAGAGATTGCGGAATACATTTTACATACGCTATTTGATAACAGTTGGGAACCACTTGACACAGGCCAAAATTTGTTCATCTGATAAGGAAAAACTAACATTCAACAGTAAAGTGTATCATACTATGTATCCAACGAAAACACGGCCAACAAATCAGGTTTTCGGTGTTCTTAATGTAAGCAGTTCGGCTGTTTAGGGGCGGAATAGCGTAGTGTCGATTTCTGTTTATCGACGTTTTTGTTCCTGTGGCCCTCTGATAGTGATTTTGAAATATATATGTACATGCCCCGGGTAAATCACTGGCAAAATGCTCTATGATTATACGGTTCCCAGAAAATTGTATTCACCAGAATAGTAGTTGTACGAGGGCCACATTTCTTTCCCTCTGTTACTCTCTCAAACGGCCAGTAAACATGTAGACACACGTAACCGGCCAACCGGACTGATTAGTTTCACGTGTGTTTCGGATTCGGATAGTGTCAACCGATGATTTGTGCAAACGCAAGACACTAAGGTTGTCTGACTAGCTTGGACGATGTATTTTTAGTTCGGTGTAATTGACACATAGTACATTTCTAAAACGATAGAAACCAAGCGTCTGTCCTATGGTTATCTCACCAACTGATGCCGTCCCATCATGTTTCTACCGTACTGAATCGGTGATATCAAAGAAAGGGATTCTTCTGTCGTACGATGGTAACTAATTCTGCGTTCTGATGTGAAGAGTTGACGTCAGCATCAGCAAACAGGTACTTTTCCTCCAGTTCATAATGAAATACAAATTTGACTTTTTTAGGTTTACTTTTGCCACCTCCAAACTTTCAATTTACCGCGCGGTCTGCACAAGTCAGATGATCATCTCCTCAGCTGGTTTGAGGAATGTGCCAACAGGTCGCTAGCTCTAATCCGCGATTCTTGCACACCCACATGCCTTGTCTAGTTCGGGACCGAAGTGGTTACATCGATTCATGCGACCTTGTTACGGGACGTTCATACCGTCTGCGGTGCAGTCAGTGCGGCCATGCAGACAGCATGCTTACACATGACAGCCGGGTTTGGGATGCGGACATTTGACCTGAAGGACCATCGTTCCGAATGACACAAGTATTAACGAGTTCGTACAAGTGATCCGAGTTCAGAAACGAGGAGCAACAAGGCTTGAAGCAGGTGAATAGATTCCATAGAATGCAGCCGTCCGCTTCATCCAACAGAATCCTCAAATATACTAACGTTAATTAATTCGACAGACTGCCTGCAAACCACTGTTATATATTCACATCAATATTGAAGATAGGATGTCAGTTACTTGGGCCACTCACACCCAGTAATCAACAATTGAAGGGCTTTGTGAACACTGTGATTGATCCAGGGTCATCGACAGAATCTATCATTAAGCTGAATAAAAATGTCGAAGTGAAACGTGAAATGGAGTTGAGATAGTCTACGCTGAAATAACGCCCGACAAGAAGTCAACACAGTCACGCTTTAGGTTTGGTGGATCTGGCTGAGTCATGTGCACCGAATAGTTGTATGTTACAGGCTTCGTGGACATATCATATAAACGCAGGCTGACAAGTGGTGATAAGAATTTGTCGTTTGCGACAGACGGATTTAGATTCCAGTATAGCAATTCATTAAGTGGCAGATTCGTAAACACTACATCAGACTTTTCCTTCCAAGTCCAGGTTTTCTGAAGGAGGACTGGCTGGTCGATCCTCACCAATTCGACGCATAGGCTAAAGCAGCCAAAATGGTGGATCAGGAATTTGCCGCTTCGGAATGTATCCTTTCTATTCGTGAAGCAAATATATGGGTTATCAAGATGGCAACCAACAGCAAGCTTAAAAGCGCCCAAGCACAAGCCCGCGTATGTTGCGTTAAACAGGCCCAACCCAAACTTCTCGACCGGGAGTTCTACTGGTCAAATTAGTGATAATTCATCGAGCTCTAGGCTCCCGAGTGGTTGCATTGAGGATCCTGAGTAAGAGTGATTCAAACGGGGTGTTGTTCCAAACAATTGCACAGCATAGTTGCAACTTCAGCCGTTGAATAACGGTTGAAGCACGCTTGTCGCTTGACCTCATAAGGTCCTTTGGGTGCCATTACGTATGATAATAATTTAGTACCGATAAATAATAAGCGGTAGCAAGCACAGTGACTGTCAACGACATCTTTCAAGTTTGTACAAAAATGGAAAGCCTCCGACGACATAAGAAATGCAGTGTCATCTGCTGTGTTCCACAGATTTGCAAGCCACATGCGATGAGAATCATGTGGATCAAACTAGAAAGGAGCGAAGATTCCACTTTCATTTCGCATGCCGCATTTTTTGCCTGTCCGTCCGCACACTTTTTCTCCGTGAAAGGGAGAACAATGCTTTTTTGGTAGATGCTCAGTACCTGCTCCCACCACCGTTACCTGATGAAATTTAGTTGAGGTTTGTTACGCTTACTTGATGCACAGACGCTGGAGCCAGATCACACCTGCCGACACAGGCGATTAAATAAATGATGACTTTCACGCTCTTCCGGTTGAAAGGATTAAATTTTGAGATCATAAACTGATATTCCTCTTACAGTGGCATACATACGTGGCCATTTAGCTTTAGCGAACTCACTCTGGAGGCCATTCATAAATTTCTGTGGTTGGAAAATATTTCTTTATCTTTGATGGTTGGTGTTGTCACCTGTTCCGTTACAGTATGGTCGTGGCTTAGGCAGCTGCCAAGATAAATAAACCAATCAATAAAACCCAAGCTGCTTATCTTGGAGTTTCACAGGAACGAATGGGAATTGAGGCTCCTAAATCAATAGTTAGCACTTTGAGGGGGCAAAGCGTACGCCAAAACAAGAAATTGCTACGGACATTCTGTTTAGAGGGGACTGCTAAGCGTCGAATACCAAAAAGTGTCGTCCACATGTCCGGAACCTGCTAAATTTCCTCTACTTCGATTCTCTGGTTAACGGCCCCTTAAAATGTGCAATCCACGATTATACTGAAGACGAAACCGAGCAGAAAAAACATACAGAGTGACACTGGCGAAACCTATTGACTGGTAAACTTTTAGACAGTCCATTGTAAGCTTGAACTGCAACAGACGTTTTGGAATAGACAGCATGGAGCACATCTATGAAGTTCAGAAACATTCCTCCTCGTCCAAGTATATATAGAGGCTCAAAATCTTGTTTGAAGTCTAAAAAATAGTTATTGTTGATTGGCTGGATGTGCGACTTTACTCAAGCAGTTTGTTCCCTATCTGGTTGAAATCACGCTTGATTGGAATCTGCGTTCCACACACCAGAGTTAGTTGTCTCAGCAGTAGGGAAGCTACTGCTGCGCTAAATTAGTTGGATAGCCCACAGTACCATGGTTGGGACGATTAATCGAAAAGACTTTTAGAGGGCTGAGTGGCCGCGATTATCTGGAAGGCGTTTTCCTAAATACGTCTAAAAACACAAACATGAAGTCTCCAATGACACTGCTAGAAATTCATCTGGTCCGGCCGCTTACAGGTTCCGGTTGCACCTAACTTATCTGCCCATACACAGGCGTCGTTTGAGCTGACGTCCGTCTAATTCGAGCTGATTAAACCAGTTTATGCTCTGTGCTCTCTGTCTCATTAAGGAGTGGCACTGACCATCTCGAGTTCCACTGGTTCCTGTGCGCACGCTTGATAATACCACATACAGAGCATTCCTGTTCTTAGGTACCATAAAACTATTCTCCCGGGGCCCCTTTTGAACGTTTATATGACTTGTGGTTCACAACATATAAAGTTCAAACTCTGAACCGGACAAACCTGTGATCTGAACCAACTTGTGTCGTCCACAGTAAGGAGCAATCAAAAACTAATTCTTACATCTGTAGCAGTCTTACAGATGTAGCGGTTGTCTTCCGGCCTGTTTGGTTAGGAGTTCGAACAGTGTGACAGGGATTTTAATTGTGTATTTCATTATCAGAGTCGAACTGAACTCCTACCAAGGCGCTCAAAACCAGATAGGTATTGTGCTCAACCAACACCTACAGCTAAAAAAACTGACCACAAGGCAGGGGTGAATAGAGTAAAACCATGAATGTAGTCCAGCTTTCAAGGTGACTGTTGCCAAACTTGTTCTAACCCCCACCGCAGTAAGTCCAGGATACTGTGTTTGTCCGACGTCTGTCCGGTGACCAGTCCAGTAGGATAGCACCTGTTGTTTTCGCATGGGGTTTCTCCCGTATAGTTTAGTGGATTACTGATGTACACAAACTGTCGCACCGTGATACTTTCCAGTCTCTTCGCGACTACAATCGTCCCAGTTGTCCTTCCAGTACACACCGAACAAAATACAATACCACTTCTCCGTGGTTATTCGCGAAGCCATATGTGTTTCAAGTAGATAATGGTCAGATATCGTAAATAATTATAAACAACCCCGATATT
>SJOL01006473.1:103369-211779 GCA_004794785.1 Opisthorchis felineus
ATATATATATATATATATATATATATGCTATTGTACTTGGCTACAATTCATGCTGTTCATTTTCATTCTCTCTACTAGAAAGAATGTTCGCCGGTCATACTCGTGCTTTATTCAACAAAGTGCCCCTAATTGTCATTCAATTTAGCCTTCAAATTGGCATGCACTAAAATTCCTTCGTTGATGGCAGCCACAGCTTTTCTGCTACGTCACTACTTTTTTAAACAATCATGTACAAACTTGATGGGCTTTCGTGCTACGCGTTAATCATACAACTTTTGTTCACTCAAGCAGACGTCTTTCAAACCATATGTCAGTTGCTGTCAGCGCTTGCGTCTTGCTCTACCGGCTAAGTTGTCATGTGCTTCAAAGAAAGTGACTGAGTTCTGATCGTGCGGTGTACCCAAATGCAATAGGATTGTTAGGAAAATCCTATATAAACTCTTCATCCCTAAAGGTTGTGGCCTAAACTCTGCACCATTTGCACAATGTTCTTTTTCACCCGTCTCAAATCCAAGATAAAGGCTTACAGGAGGGTCAGTGTTGAGATACAGTACAACCCCGTCTATTTTACCTATTTCAATAAATCCAGATTCTATTGTCATCGCTGTCAGAGGTCGTTTCTTGCCTGAAAACGCTTTCCAATTTTGTTTACTTTGAAGTCTTCCCGTAAAGAGTTAATCGCTTTGGCTATTCGCACTGATGGAGAAATTCTTCTGGTGAATACCGAAAGCCAACCTCAGCTTGATTATCCAACTTACTGATACCCAGAGCACATAATCCGATTAGCTCTGTTGCTGAACTGATTTTTGGGATATCTTAGCAGCCTGGATAAGGCGGTTTTATTGTAGTTACTCCCATTACGTGGAGATAAGATCAGAGTTGATATTCAAATGTCCTGACTGAGGGGCAAGCGACACAGTATAAGGTGAACCTGTTTATGCACCATACTGAGAAAATTTGAGGCCAAAAGGACGTTTCATCCGGAACTTAGAGTGTGGCAAAAAACACGGATCTTGTTGATTCATTCTCAAATCCACATTCACGAAACCGTTTTCACTCACATTCGAAATGCGCTTTTACAGATAAAGTTTCAGTTTCTAAAGGATTCTTATTTTGTTTTGTCGACACGTACGACTGTCACGAACTCTCAACTGTGGTTGTGAAACCCGTTAAACTTGTTTACTACAGAATCACTTCCCAAAGGGCAAATGATCACTTGCAAAATTCGCAACCATTTTTGTGTGTTGGGAAATGTTTGGAGAACGGTCCTTACAATTACCTCTTATTCATCATTCCCATTTGGTATAGCCAGTTTCGGTTCATTCTACGAGTTCTGGAGGAAATTGTTGATTAAACTTTCGCAACCAATATCCCATTAATTGTAAAATGAAAACAAGCTTTAAATTCAACTCTCTGTTATTCAGGTAATCTTGAGGTATAGCAGAGTATTTACAGTAATGAAGAGATGAGCATGTATCATCACTGAAGATGTGTACGGTAGCAATCTTCACAATTGTTTGACAGATCAATGCCTTTTATCGATCACCGTGTTCTAGCTGAAAACATACCGAGAAAATAGGTTGCGCACATGATGCTAGCTAGGGTGTATTGATCTGACACAAATAAGAAGCAACCTTTCACGGAGCTGTAAAAGGATGACGTACTTTCTCCGTCAACCAGGTTCTTTTCCTACATGTTTTATCTCAAGGTGATGTCCGAGATGTGATGTAATGAAATGTCTGGTAATGGTTTGAACGAAAAAAAGTGTGGGAAAGTTTCTAGGGGAATATTACTGATCCTCATCCACATTTGTACATGCTGTTTCGATCGAATCGGTTTCACTATGTGTTCGACTCAAACCAATTGATCGAACTGTGGGTTCTCGGCGCACATCAATAATAGTTTCCCAGTTACGCCTTCGTTGAAGTCGTTCCATTCGATAGGCCTCCGGTTCAGTACGACAGCCAGTTTCCAGTTGACGGAGTAGGTCTGCGTTGGCACTGAAGTTGGTCAGCAGAATAGTGGCCGCCCACGGATCGTCATTCATATAATCCACTATTCGTAAACCTCGTGGTGTCCGGCTATGCTTAAGCCATGTGCGAATGTCCTCCCGTCCGATTCCAGATTCGTCGAAATCCATATGCTGAAGGATAGGCGGAAATAATGAACATTGTTTGCTTGATTCTAGATAATGCACACAAAGGTAACTCCTTTGGAAACTATCGATTAACTAGCCTTCGACACAAATTTATTTGGTGAAACATCACTACAAAAATAAACTAGGTCCATCAGAGCAGAGAGCGTCAAACGCCATCGGGCTTCTTCAGAGCACTAGTTTGTAATATCCGACAGATATTTCCAGAGGCAACATTGTGACAACAGTTTAGTATGGCTGAGAAAATGTTGTCGGATTTCCAGAATAGACTGCTTCTTTTGAGAAACGCTTCAAAAGAACGACACAATGGCCGTACAGTACAGAAAAATCCCCAACTCACTACATTCGCAGACTGACTGTTTCATAGATATTAGGACCAAAGACCCGGAAGTTTTCTCCACAACTCTAACTCAACCGAAAATGAGGGACAGTTAAAAATATGTTGATTAGAAAAGGCAACGGAGGGTTAATTTCAAGGCAGTTTTTATGGGTGAAAACGTTTGCTGCCCACGAGTTTACCTTCTGCGTCCAGATTGGCCGTGTTTCACTGATTCAAAAGGCAAATTAGTGTGCATAAAGCTATAAGTAATAACGTAGATCTGTAGCAGTATTCGAACTGCGCACGCATGGTTGCAGGACGTTACATTTTTCACAGTATATGCATGGAAAGGTTGTGCGATACGATGTGATTGTCGTTATGACATCTGTAGTCGCCGGCTATGCTGTGAATCGAATGAAGTATTGGCAACATGGTAAGTTACTGAGTAGTAACGACTTCAATCCACTGGGCTGGGATTTTTACAGTAAAGACGAAACTAATCTAATTAGTTGACCGCATGTTAACAAATATCCATAAAACCCCTGATGATGGCACAACCTTCACTTAGGACATTTTAATTCTTCCGGAAGGTGTCAATTAGTGAGGGGTATTGTTGTGTAGATATTTTACGATTCACAGCCACGTAACATCGACAATCCAGAAATACTCATTCAAATCGGTCTTGTTACACTATCATCTGTTGCATGGTGACATCCAACAGTAAAACCCTTAGAATCTGTATTGTTCACAGGAACTTACAGTTCACATTTTACAGCACCTAGCATACCTAGCAAACCTCCACGTAATGACTCAGCCTTTCATAAGACAATGTGAATTCAAAAGTATCTCCGGGAAATCGTCCTGATGGCTCTTCCAAAATATGACTACATTTGTATTATGACAACTGATTTTGCTTGCTTTCTGCAACAGCTATAGGGAATTCATGCTGTACTTCCATGATGTGGTTATGTGAATCAAATTCAGACAGTCATGTGTAATCGTTTGAAATATTTCCGAAATAAGTGCGTCTGTCCTAAGTGGAAGTAATGTAAAGATGTCGATGGATCACATTGCTTACTTCAAATTTTTACCAAACACTGTTTTATACTATTCTAGGACCCATAGAGTGACTGAAGTTTTTTCACACAATCGGTATACAGCAATTTAATGCTTAGCGCCCCTTACTTCAACTAGCCATTCGTAGTCCTCGAATTGGTGTCCAAATTTTTGTGTGAAATGTCAAACCATTTCTGAATGAAGATTACAAAAGCAGCATACAGAAAAAATATTTTGAATGATGAATGAGACGAATAAATAGCCATACTTAAACGGCCACTGTTTCACTACAGCGTAATAGCACCATGGGAATTATCCTCAGTTTCCGCATGTTAGATTGATACACTAAACGTGCGATTCACCTCTCACTACTGAGAGGCAACCTAAACTGAAGGGTTACACTACTGAGGCATCTCTCTGCCTACTCTCCATCTGTCGGCCCACTTCAGCAGCAAGACAGTTCAACAATTCAAATATTTACGCCTACTAAACCAGACGCGAGTAGCATAGATAGAACGGAACCAACATCAAAACAGTTGATTGCGGTTGCTCGTCCCACTCCAAAGTACGTCACCCATGTGTGCAACATCAGCTTCAATTGGGAAATAGGAGTAACAAAAGAACCTGAGCGGGAAATCGTTAGATAGGTTAGATCCTAATGGCCGCAACTTTATTATAGATTATTTTTAAGACAATGATCACCAGCCTTTTCTCCTCCGGTATTCCGATCATCCCACTTCCACTAACTTTATTCGTTCAGTACCTCCAGAAGCTGACTGAGGACGGTTTGCCTTGAGACTCATCCAACTTATGATCAAACGACTGCCATTCTCAGATCTTGTTCATCGATGATATGGTTACTTTTGTACTTCTCTACAGAATCCAGGTTCTACAGAATATTGATAGAATGCTCAATTAGAAGCCACGTTCTACTCCAAACTGCCAGTCTTTTGCACTGCCACAGTTAAAGATAGCTCCAAATTTTCCGTCATTAGATATTGTGGCTGCTATTAACCGATGGCAGCAGCTTGGGCAATAGTAACCAGAACTTGATCACCGCAACCTCCATACAGGTCAACGCACGATCGAGAGATCTGTGGTCCGAATCTAAAGCGACTGCATCTGTCAGCGCTTGGATAGATCAGCATTAACTCAGACCTTGAGGTCCCGTATTTTTGCGCTGCAGCTGTTCATTAAAAATGCCAAGACTGGAGGATTTTCTAACCGAATGCAAAACTACACTTCAATGTTGACATTGATAATGCAATAAGCCTGGGATCTCTAGAATATGAGTGTGATCTCCACAGTGCCCAAACCCCTCCAGATGGGGAGCAGTAAGACCTATGTGATAAATAAGCATGTTGTCAGGCAGTCCGGGTGGTGGTGGTGGCCTAAATTTGTATTCTCCTCCAGAGTAGGAGTGCGAAAGCAGTAGGTTGTTCCATTAGGTGACCTCTGTGTTCACGCCTGCACCAGTGGCCATGCTACCTTCCCACGAGGAATGACGGGCTGGAAGATATCGACCTTGATGAACGCACAGTTTGAGTTCCAGTGTTTAACCGTGATACTAACGAGTGACTATTATGGCCTGACCCGACTCTAGCTGCGCCCGCTGTTTGCGTCAACACTGGGCGTTAAGCATCCATACCTTACTCTCGCATCTTTGAGCCAGACTAGCAGTGAAAGATTTATGGCTAGATGTACGATGGTTTAGCCATCTTTGAACAAAAAATCTATTTCAGAAGTCAACCACTTAGAGCAACACGCTAGTGAAGTCCTGGTTATGTCTCATACATCGATTCTGCGTACAAATTAGTGCCGATACAGCAATAAAAAAATCATTCACTCAGGATCACTTCGGTGGCTTTCCGTAAACTTAACATTGCAACGCAATGGAACTCTTACAGCTCTCAGACCTGAACAAGGGACGCTTCCTGTAGCTTTATATTACTTCGCAGGAGAAGATCTTCGTTTTCCAATGACAGAGAATTGCATGCCTACGATAATCAGTAGCTGTCAATAACTCACGGATCGTGAATTAGGGGAGAGGGAAAATCTATCTGGCAGTCTGTAGCACACGAATTGTAGAATAATATGAAACACGGGCATTCTACGTGGAAGTCCATGGTACAGTTACCTCAAACTTGTGTTCGTCATCCTTAGCCTCAGTACTGTTGGTCGCTTTTCAGCTAATTGTGCTTTGAAGGGTTTATTTACTGCATACAGTAAAGATGGTCCTCACATCCTGAATGCGGACGTATGAGTGGGTAGTCTACATGCATAGGTTTGGTAGATGGTTTCGGATCTGCCTGTCACATTGAGCCATGCTAATGAGCTCCAGCGCAGGACAGGTAATACCAGACGCGGTTTGCGCTGAGCACTATGTTTAGCCCACTGAAATACGAGGGAACGGAAAAGGGCTGCTTGAATATCATCAGTAGTCGATGGCTTATGAAGGTTTAGTCAGATGAGGACAACAGATCTATACAGTGTACTGATGTGAACTAGTGGATGCCGCCACTTGTGAGTCAAATCCAAGGAAGGGTCATAAAAGGCTGCTTGGTCAGTACGGTGACACTTATGGAAGCTCAATTCTAGCATCATCACATGGCCGGTATATCGCATAGTTCACAGTACTAATACGTGTCTCCTAAAGGACCAGTTTGGAACAGCTGAACGGATGAATGAAGTGGTGCGTCTAACAGGTAGATTACGGCCTGCCCTATTAAAAATCAAACTCATGTCAGATCCATATGGCACAGAAAAGTGAAGCATAATTCAAATTTCCTGAAGGAACACTACCCACAAGATTTCTGAAAACTCCTTGATAGACCACGACCATTTTCGTCCTTTCAATTCGGGCTCTTCAGGTAGGTGCAGCCCCCAAGTTTCCGTCAACGTTATGTTCTACGTGGACTCAACTTGCACGAAGTTTGACGAATACACTCATTTGCATGCCAATTTAGTTTTCACAGGAGGCTCACCTGAAACCCAGCTGAATCACTCGTACGGTATTCTTTAGCTGAATTTGCTGCACTAAGGCCGCCTCATCTTTCAGCTGGCACAATGTAGTCGAGATCTCGCAGTGTATTTTCATAAAGCACTCTACTCACAGGGTGGCTGAATCTCTTCGACAGCCAACGGCCAGTTTTGCCCTTTTTTGAGGTAAGTGGACATATTGATTGAACGTACGGTACGCTGTCAAATAGGCAACACAGAACTACGGCAGAGAACGGACTGCTCACCCACTACACAACATCGTTCTTCACGAAAGCTGTTTACTCAGTGGCCGTAGAGAACAACGAAAATGGGTAGTGAAAATATACAGTCCTGTTTCGTGACAGTGACTATTTTAGGATTATCTGAAGTCGATGTGTGCTGCAACTTGCAGCAAAGCGACCCTGTTCTCCTGGGTAGAGGGACGGACGTGCAGTTGTCTTGTAAAGACTTAGTTATCTTTCTATCAGCGAGAGTAACTGTTAGAGCATCTCTAAGTTATGCGTTACCTCTCTTTTGTTTGATCATACGCGCCGGTTGGGGCAATATGTCCTCTAAGGTGAGGTCGGTATGGTTAGCTGGTACTGCAGCCAGTATTTCTTCTTCAGCGGCGTTGTATCATCTTTTAGTTTCAATCTCTTTGGGTTTCGGTGGAAGTCCTGGCTAATGTTTTCCTTTTGTCTGAGGTGGTACGTCCGCGACAGTTAAGTCAATGTTGTGGCTCCGTCCAGGAGTTTTCGAAGTAGTGGAACCCTACGTTTGACATTAATTTGACTGATGTTTGCTTATCCATCCCGGGGAGTCTCAGTTGACTCGGCGAATAGCTGCCACCCAACTGTAACTTCGAATGATTGTCCACTTTGGTTCCCCATTATCCCCACTGACTGTGGAATTGCTATTGGGGCGGGCTATTTTTGTCCGCCTTTGGTCTTTCATTCGCCGCCACTGAGCTCGGTGGTGAAGGCAAGCGAGGTAATAAATGCCTTGGCCATCTAAGTAGCTGACCGATCTTTTTAGGTGCAATAATCGGTACATGAGGTCCCAATTCCTGCCTTGGTTACATCAGCGGACTGAGAGAGTTCGTGTATGACAAAACAGGAAACAATTTGTGTTTTGACATTCAAATGCTTCAGGAGTCTTAAGTCCAAGTTAGTGCGTCCGATGGTGAGGCTGGCACAGTTTGGTTTTGCTTCACTCAGAAATGCTGGTGGTCTTGTAACATAACCAACCCTTCGTAACACTTGTGCAGTGCTCCCTTGTCCGACTTCTCAATGGCAAATGATAATGTGAGAGTGAGTGCTAACTGAGTTCGTTCAAGTCACAATATGTTGTCCTATAAGCCAAAATTTGCGATCGGCAAGTGTTTGGTTCACAAAATCTGATTAGCTATCACCATTAGTGTTCACAAAGCTGATGCCGTACCGTTCGACAGCGTTCGGACAAATGGAGCGATAGTAGGCCACTCGAACATAGGGTCGTGTTAATAACTGGGTTATCGTTAATCGCAGTCGAATTTAGAAAAAAATATTGATTCTTGTGGAGAGTTTGTATTTGTTGTCTTAGACACCGTACGGCAAAGAGGATCGATTCCACAGGGTTCGTCATCAATCGTTCAGAGATAGCAAGCCCGATAACACGTCTTTTCATTCCGGATGTCGGATAGCCCAGTCAACAAAAGATTGATCAGGGTCTTCGGTCATTCAGGAACAACGCTATCGGTTTCTTCCTTTATGAGAGAGGCAGCAGACCTTGCAGGATAGTCGATCTATCTGTCATCATGACTTATCAGTGTCCAACCGAAAATCCCTCCCCTGCAAGGGCATTATCGTTTCTGATTTACCTAAGAAAGAGGGAGGTTACTTTGGGTGTTCCCACAGCTGCTCATATAGCCGTCCTTCGGTAGGGGATGTGACTACCCGGCCTGGAAATACCACGCTGGTTACTAGGGTCAGACGACCTTGAGGTAATTTATTGTATTGTTATTGTAGTCGATAAATCCTATTTCAGCAACGGTTTGGCACTGAGTGGGGTGGGATCGCATTTGAGGGTTGTTCTCTTGTATGCCTTCTTACTCGGCTAAAGAAACAGAGGTGAGTGTCTACTACTTAAATCTTTTCAACAGAGGGTCAGGTTTTAACTTCCCTGACCCCTATACGCTGAGAGAACTATCACTGCATTAGCGACTACTACAGAAACCCAGCACTAAAGGAGCTCAGGCAAAACATACCCCAAATCACTAATCATGTGGGAATGATGGCGAAAGCACTCTGCTATCAACTTCTCCAAAAAGAACTGGAAACCTAAGGGCCAATCAAACAGAAAGACCCAAAACGAGCTAAAATTTGTGCCAAATCTTGTGTTGTTTCATTATTGAGTACCGTAGTTCGTGTCAGCAACCCATACTTGAAGTGGGTACGTGGAGAAATTTAGCAATCTCGTCGGTAGCTAGCGAGTGTGCGCACAGATCAGGGAGTTGGATCAGCGAACTACTTAAGACCGGGCACCAGCAAGGGCTGCCTACAGCCTTACTTTCATATACATAACTATCATCCACAGAAGGAAAATCATGCGGATCTGTTGGGGGTGGTCTCTAAGGTAGAACAAAGATCACTCATAGTTTCTGAGGATTTAAGTCGTGAAAACAAATTATGAGAGACGTGTATTTTTGGAATTGTGGTTCGGAAGCACGTTATCCTATGTGGTTATAAGGTATTTCAAGTTTACCTATTGAAAACGACAGGGGACAAACAACCTGGATAACGATATGAACACTTACACCAAGCTAAATTAAAGGTTAGACAATCAGATCTTTGTAGATGATAAAACGTTCCTAAAATTTTGTCTATTCCATGGCAAGGAGTTATCTGCAGCAATGAGTTACACATAATTCTAGTCATAACACTGATATGTGGTAAAATCAAATAGATGAACATAAAACGAATGAGGTTGTCGAATTCCCGGAAATATTCTGCTGTACGCTATGAATGGTAATGCGGTCTTTTTGTGTGTCTCAGTAGTGTGTGGCTTTTCGTGCAAACCTGCAACAATTTACCAAACTGGAAGCACCACCATTGCATTTCCATGGTAATCAGCAAATACTGAATTGATGATAATGAGTAACAAGAGCCGCCAGAGTTGCTTGGCCTTTGAGATGGATGTCTGAGAAGCCTTTGTTTCTTCCTCAAAGGTAGATTGTTCATTCCCCTAGAATGAACTCTGATGCCAAAACGCATTATTGACCTCTACATTCATAAATTTCCCTCTGTATAGAGGACATAATCGATGCTGAAGTGACCACACCAAAGTCATTACTAGGGGAAACAGTCTGCTGAGCATCTTTTTTGTGCCACTTATCCACAACATACGGCTTAAAGTCAGTTGTAATATGGCGCAATTTGTTCGGAGGTAATGCTATTATCCATTACATGCTGAATACGGTAAAACAATACTCGACGTTTGAACCTTGCTGTCATTTAAGATGCCTAACAGTAATCAAGTTCAACAGCAGAATAAAAGTGCATGAATGGAAGTAACACTTTGAGGGTAGCTAGATAGATGAGCCATCATGGTCCTATCCAGCGGTGACCGAAGTTCAGTATTAACTGAGAACGCATGTGCACCGCTCGTTTGGCTCTTGATGCAGCAGAACTACTTTGAGTTTAACATTATTACTGAAAATCTGAAGTAGCTCAGCAACTAATACATATGGCCATTCAGCTGTAGTTGCTAGCAGCGGAGTTCACGGTTGTGTGTACTGGCCTTTGAGACAAAAGAGTTACATAATTGGTCTGTATTTTTGAAAACGCGTTGGGTAACGTGCCATCATGACGCTGATATTCAATGTCGAGGACAACGCGGTTACTCTTGTGCCCAGGACGGTGCTCAACTGCGGACAGCTTGAAAGCTTAAAATTTAATAAGAGAACCTCGAACAATTAATTTGGTGGAGATAAAATATGTCTAACATATGGTCTATTTATCCACAGAGTCCGTCTGTTCGTAAGAAGAACTGACGAATACCATTTAATTTACTGAGAGCCAAATTCGAACCGATGTTCGACGGCTTACTAAACCAATCGTATCCTAAGTTAGAAAGTTCTTGTACCTCACTGGGCTAGATTTTTTTATGGTTAGCGTAACATTGGCCAACAGATGCTCGTTCAGGTGTGGTCCAGACATTTGTATAATCTCTTGCTCTGATTACAAATTAAAATAAATGCCTCGTTTCGCATAATGATCTCGACTAGTGCCTGTTCTTATTCACAAGGTGCAAAAAATTGATTGATTAATGGAATTAAAATCTGTTCTACCCTAAGGAGATTTTGGATGATGTTTTCCTCAGAAATTCTAATCTTTTTGTCACATTAGCTCGAAGCTTTGTTCAGCAGATAGGAAAAAACGGTGACCTCAGTAAACCAAAACAATGTGACAGACTGGTGGATCGATAGCTCACGTAACCAGAGGCAGCGACAATTTTTCGCTAGTATTTTCGTTCAAACGGTTTTTTCAAGGAAAACAGAAACCAAGTGTTTGTTAGATAAGACTAAAAACAAATAGATAAAATTTTGTATCCTCTTTTCAGAATCATTTTACTTATTCTTCAAGATCGCCAATGAAACACAGGATAGAACTACTTCTATACCACGACCTTCTTTGAGAGTACCAATGAGTATCGTTCTAACCAGAGCCAATATAGGTTTTGTTTGCATTAGTTTTTACAATCGTTTGAAATTTGTTGAAACAATCGGTGAAACCGGTGGGCAGTCACTGTGAACATACATATCCCACAAAGTAGATATCTCACTGGAGCAACATTAAGTAAGGAGCGCGTAATGTTCACTTACAGAAGACTGCACGCGCATATATACATTTCGAAAAAGGAGGTACATGGGCCGTTGAGCGCTCCTGCGAGGATCCGATTAATAAACACGTCAGTTACTTCGTTTCACTTCAATGGATGGTTTCTGTGACCTTGTCACGCAAGGCAACTTGCAGGTTTGAATCATAACCACTGGCGCACATTTATACATCACATTCTTCAGTTGATTTTCTCTCGGGCACCGCTGCACTGCACTTTTTTTTACTGGAGATCATTCCGTATTAATGTTCATGACATATACGACCTGAAGCCAAAACGTACCCAGCAGCTTTTCCGAGCGCCAAACCGTAGTTGTTGATCCTCCTAGCAATGCCACGTTGACTCAGCCAGCTCTGCTGTTGAATAAAATTGACGGAGCTGGAATGCTTATTTATTTGCTAACTTCTTAAGCCCTCAAGTTTTTCATAGCAAGCGCTTATGCACTTAGACTTGTGCTACCATCGGGCTATTATGCCAGGCAAGGCTGGTGTGTTTGATGACTGTAGCTTGCACCGAGTACCAATTCATAAACTTTTACGTGCAGTATTTCAGCTGGCTACAGTTTGCGTTACACCGTGTCAGTTTGGTGCCTAGCTGCTAAATGGCCCTAAGTAAGAAACTTCAGCTAGGTGGAACTAAAAAGTCTGAGGCAACCGGTCTTGGAATCGATTTCTGTGGCTCTGGGTCAGCACTTAAACGTCCAAGATTTTGGGCGTGACAAGACTTCAGAAAGCCTTCAGTAAATTGGACGAATGAATTAACCAACCAAATACCTTTTCAAATACGTGTTCAAATATCCCTATGTCTGTACCAATGGTAAAATGCCTATGAGTGATTTCTGGCGAGAAGTGTGTGCACACATTCAGAAGTGGGACGCCTGGTCACTTGCGCATGAGCTTGGATTCATTTTCCAAAGGTCAAACGATCGTAGAATGATTGCAGTGCTGCTTGACCTGAGAGGGTTGAGCCTATTATTGTAAACAAAGTTGGTGGTTACAAACTGGTGTAAGGATAGCGGGACAATACTCAGAGCATGGATCTAGTGGAGAGTGGAGATTAACGATAAGCAATACAGCTTTCCAATCAGCCTATCGCATTCATGTACCGGCAGTGACGGAAATCCGATTGGTTTCCAATGGCTGTTAGTGACTCACCCAATTAGCTTATTTGCCCCTTGATAGCCAACTGATCGCCAAACCAGTGTGAACGAACTTCGCCTTTTCGCTACTGGATTTGCATACTGTGGCAGGTAAATCTCAGCATGTATAGAAACTTTGTTTCTGTCCATTTCAAACTACATGGCTTCCTATCAGAAACCACAAAATTTCTAATAATCTCAATAATTCTTACTCTAATTCTAATAACTCTAATAAAAATTCCAGTAAAAAATTCTAACAAAAAATTCTCATAACTGCTGGGTGAACAACACCGATATAAGCGGCTTCCAAATGCCACTTGGTCAATGGATTCTGGGTTGAAATCTTCTGTCTATTTTGAGAGTTCAGTCTAACCCGATGCGAGATTGTAGCACTGAGTATTGTCAGTCTGTTTGAACGACCTTGCAAGTGCTCAGGAAGCTGTGTGTTGAACTATAGAAAAGGACAACAATGAAGTATTTAGACCACACACGGTTTAGGGCAATAAGGACGTTTCTGTTGCCACCTCGTGCCACGATCTGACATTCGACTGCATCCTATTCCTTTTCTGGACCTGATGATAACTTTATCCGTCGTCTTGATCAGTGGTGACGGTTTGCGCAGACTTGTCATGGCACTTTCAGGTTCTGTTAATTAATACGACTGATGTGATTACTCGGATGTTTGTAGAATCAAATTGTAGCGTACCGGAGTAAAACGTTTTAAATATTCATTTTGGTTATTTAGTGTGATGTTGAAAATTTGGTACATTGGAGTCAGGGGCTGAGTCTCTGTATTGCTAATGAATACTCAACGCTGACAGGAATTTGAAGGCAGGTCGACGATATACTTTAGGTTAAGTAGCCTCGAGTTCATTCAGCCCAACATCTGGACTTTTGGTCATCAAGACTAGATTATTCGGATGGTGAGAATTCAGTGGAAATTTATAATACTGCACGGAACAAAGTGTGATTCATTTACTAACGGAATGACGGAAAGAAAACTAGACTGCTACACAAAGGATTTTGTACAAAGCAGTCAGACCGCATCTTAAGGTTACTGAGGCCGTTCAGGTCGACTGATTCTGGTTTAAACCACAAACACCAAATCTGTTGGGGCAAATAACAACTGGTAGAAAATCAATGGAGTGTAGATTTGTGCCCGATTTCAAACTACCCAAATTTTTCCCAACCCGAAATAATCGGTCGAACAGTTTGGCTATTTTTAGTGAAGTAACAAATCAACTTAAATGACTTCAGCCGTTGTTAGTGACAGCAAAATGCGGCCATAATAATTTTAATACCAGAGGTAATAACCAACTGATTTATTGCGCAATTAAGTTAATGACTCGCGGGAAACATACCTGAGTGCGCAGTTTGCCTGAAAGCTAAATGGTGGGTATTATCAGGGATGACCAAGTTATATTTTTGTGCTATTGCACTGAAGAATCAAAATAACATTAATTAAGTTAACCAGTGTCAAGCTTATCTCTCCATAATTTGGAAATTAGTTGTCCCAATAATTGCATTTATTTATGCAGATGAAGGAATTCAGTGAACTAGAACCACTTATTAAAGAAGACCTTGCATTAAGAGACACTTCGAATTTTCCCGGACGTCTAGTTAAAACCCTCAACAAAATTAGAGGTATTTCGCGAAACCAGTAAAAAGACACTTGACGGTTCCAGGAGGTCAAAAAACTCTTGTAGAACTTCATTTTCCTCTCTGCTGGTTATCTAGTTTCGTGAATTTTAGGATGAACAAGTTCATATTGTTAGCGTCCATTTTAGCGGTAAGATGTAAAGCACGACTGATCCACTTTCTTCAAGACTGGTGTTACCGGGCCGTAATTACAAGGCCCAGTTCTGTGATCGACCCCTAGGTGGATGAAAATACATGTGCATATGTGAGACTTTGTCTTTGAGGTTTGTGAAAAGGAAGTGCACCTTCAATTCAATTTAATTTCAATTTCAATTTCAATTTAACAGCTATAAACCGTGTACCATGGGTAAATTGGCTTCACCGGCCACAGTTTCGATCAACGGAAAGTGGAAGAGTGTGGGAGAGGCATTGAAGGTGACGGCATATCTAGTTAGTTCGGGAAATCGCCAGTCACGCATTGAAGGAGATAGCTTTGATGCACGAGCGCCGCTGACTGCGCGATTAGGCCATTTCTGCCAATGTCATTACCATTGGTGAGTTGGGTCCCGGGGTCCCCATCCAGGGAGGCGGCAGTTGTCGATCCGACTGGGTTTACTGGTTAGTGGTTTCATACTTCGTTGCCAGGTCATACATTGTCTACCTCTCGGTCGCTTCCACTCAACACAAGGCTGGGCGAAATGAGCAAGGCAAGCGATCTTCTAGCATTCGGAATTCAGGCCCTAACAAGCGTAACCTATGAAGCGTGATTAATTCATCTATCGCGGGAGAGTTCCTTCTTCCTAAGGCCATCTGGCATACCTCAACATTACCAATCCGATGCTTCCACCAGACCAAGCCAATGCTTCGGAAACACCGATAGTCAAACACTGGCATCCTTCGTACGTCCAATGGGCGTAGAGGTCACGTCCTCTGATCCATGCAGTAGTATGGATCGCAATGCCGCAGTGTGAACTGTCCCCTTGGCAGACAAACTCACGTCACGTAGGCAGCATAGGTGTCGGAGGTTGACAAAGGCTGCTCTGGCCTTCACGACTCAAGAAGTAATCTCATCTCCAGCCAAGTTACTGGAATTATACAACTGCCCGGGTAGACAAATTCATCTACCATGTCGATTGGCTCGTCTGCAAGCAAGATGTTTAGGTTTGATCCAACCCAGTCCTGTAGCAGCACTACACTTTACAGGTGTGAAGCCCATGCCAAACCGTGCGGCAGAGTTATTTAGGTTATCTAAAATGGCTTGCATTTTCGAAGGGTCAGAACCAAGAAGAGAAATATCGTCCGCATATTCAATGTATGTGAATGAATATCCCGGTAGCATTTCCATCACCGAGGTTTCAGAGGCAGGATGAGTGATTCCAAGTAGCGTATCAATAACAAAGTTGAGAAGGAAAGATGAGAGAGGGCAGCCTTGTCTGACACCACTGGACGTGGTGAACTCAGGCGAAAGCTTACCATATACCCGTAGCCGTACACAGGGGTTCGGATATGGTGCCCTCATAAGGGATATAAATTTGGAAGGAATACCCTTGATCACCAGACACCACCAAAGTTTCTAACGATCGACAGAGTCAAAAGCAGCTTTTAGATAAAGGAAAATGACCAACATGGGACGTTTGGAAGAGTGACTCTGCTGGAGTACTCGTCTCAGTATGCATGCATGGTCGATGCATCCTTGGCCAGGGCAAAACCCAGCCTGACTCTCACGAATCTGTCTCTCTCCATAATCAATCAGCCTGCGCAAAAGAATGCCAGAGGGCGCTTTAGATGCGAGGGATACCAGGCGCATGACGGACTCGCGTTCTTTTTGGGGATTGGGGTGACGGTCGAGGAGCTCCATTTGACTGGTATTCTACTTTCGCCCCAAATCTTTTGCAATGCGGTCGTCAGACTGTCCAGACCTCGCCACCATCTTTGAAGACTGCGTGGTACGGAGCATTCGGTCCATGGGCCTCATCGTGTTAAAGAATTGATAGCCCATGTTGGATTTCTGTTGTTGACGCCGGGCTAGTGTTGATGTTCTATTCAGGCACTCCGGATTTTTCCAGAGGTTATGGTGAGGGAGACCAGCTGAACTGTTCTTTGAAGTGTTCAGCCCATCACTCAAGACGACGATTTTGTGGGTGAAGTGCCTTCCCGCCTTTTTTGGATATAGCTTTGCTGACACCTGTCTTCTTTTGATCGGTTTATCGAATCAGATGAAACAATGCGTGGCCATTGCCTGTGCGAAAGCCTTCTCGAACTCCTGCACCTGTGAAATGCACCAGCGTTCTCTGTCATTCTTCAAGCTCCCGATTATGCGGTGTTTGAAGGATCTGCGTGTGCAATCAAGGTTGCCAGTTGCTGTTATGGCCTTTCTGGCAGCAATAAGGTCTGTTGATCTCGACAAAATCCAGTATTCATTTAGTCGAGTCAGATGGCTTGGGCAAACAGTTCTGAAAGTTGAGAACATAGTCCCTTTACCTCGCTCCCATTCAAGCTCTAAGCAGTCATCGTCATCCGATGACTGCTCGTTTCCAGTAGCTTTCTAGACAGATCAGCTCGACAATCTTGAGCTACTTAAACTTGTCGAAGTTGATGAATGGAAATGCTTTGCTTGTTCACTCGTGATGTTGACGGAAAGCGAAGTAACAACCGGCCCAACATGGTGGCACGATCAGAGTCAACTTGCGTACTCCAGAAGGAACGACAATGTTGAATTGAGGCTTTCCATCGGAAACTGATAGCCACATGGCCCAATCGAGTCCATGACTGTCTTGTGGTTGGTGGCCTCCAAGTAATTCGATGCGAGCTCACACACTCCGACACATATCGATTTCAAATCTGCCACCTAACCGTGCTTCTTCCGGGCTCAGTTGCTTAACATGGGCGATCATATAAACCGCCAGGGTCGCCATATCCATCCTTCTTGCTGACTGGAGCAGTCGTGACAGATCTCGATGAAACCCGTCAGTCTCAGAAATGCTGTCTGTCGGAGCGTGTGCTGATATGACAAATAAACACCATTTACCCCATCTATCTGCATTGATTTTAATTGAGACGGACAACCGCACAGCGCAAAAACGACTGTTTTTGGGACCCAGTCCAGTAAGGCGTTTTCAGCCTTGGGGCTGAGTGCAACTCCCACACCGTAGATACCCCGAGCAGTTGCGTCGGGACCACCAGATACCAGAGAGGTGAAATGTGAAACATCTAAGCTCGTCTCAAGCGGCTTGAGGTGCACGAACGAAGTTGGGTCTTGTGTGCGTGCTTCAGAGACACAACATATATCGATAGATGTGGAAGCAAGGTTTCAGCCAGAATTGACTTAGATTACGGACACTGAAGCCTGCAACGTAAATCAGATCTTTTGAGATAAGTAAGGGATTATTTTAGTCTATTTTTCTGGGCGATGATTTAGACAGGGAACAATCGCTGGAGGACTGGCAGATGAATTGATCGCACTGTATCATGCGACGGGCGGGGAGGGGGTGATGGGGAGTGCTGGTGAGCGTAGGCCTGCCTTTGACTCAAAAGTTTGACCCACGAGGTAGTGGGAGGATGTAGGGCTCTGTTCGGGGACCCTCCCCCTAGCGTCTGATTCAAACTTCTGGACCGCAAGGAAGTGGTTTTCAGGGTTTCCTTGAGGGACCTTTCCCGGAGTTAATAGCCTGACTCACTTGGTTGGGGGGGGGGCGGTTTGACCCGAGGACGCAGGGAGTAAGGTATTACTGTATCACTCCTAATGCGGCTACGCACAGCAGGTGCCTTTTGAGCAGCAGTAAACTCTGGTTTTAAAAGTAGTTTAACCGAACTGAATAATGCGCCGGCAATCACGTTCAATTGTTGGGAGATCGGAGTGTGTGGTTTTTAGGCCCGCCTTTCATAACCTGTCCTTCCCAGAAGGAAAGTGGCATCGATGCTTCCATAAATGTGGACACGCTGGTAACCTGAATGAAATGCTTTACTGCCTCCACACTCCCATTGCCGAGGACGGTACAACTTTACCCGCAGACCGCCTCGTAATATGATTACCCTTATTACGGGAATTCGCTGTTCTTCGTTGGGCTGCTCCCCGTTGGTCTTCCTGGCATAGTTGATCCTTTAGGAACTGAGTTCCAGGCAGTATAGACCGCAGGATCATTGCAGTATGGAAGCTCAACCACAACGACAAGGTGACAGTTTTGGGTCCTGACTGAAGACCATATTCTTGAGTACTAAAGACTTGTTCATTCTGGTATCCGCAAAACAAGAAAAGCAGGTCGATTTACGATAATTTCCTCAAGCTAGAAACGAGGCATCGACAACCAGCGTAGTTACCACACACGCTTAGGACTGTGTGAAATGGAATCCGAAAGGCGATCCACCCGACCTTTTAAAAACACATTGTTCGTCAGTAACTTTGAATGGTAGCCATGGATTATCATATCTTAGACCCATAATATGGCGGATGGGTGAAATGAAGTTGCGCGCTTTGGAAAAATAGAGTTTGGTAGTATAAACGGATGACAGCAAAACCTTACAAATAGTGTGGAAGCCTAAATAAGGAGACCTCTGCGTCCATGCCAGAAAGGCTGCTAATTTTATCGTGCTACAGGAGTGAGAAGTTAAATCGGATACACCAATTTCGCGGCCATTAGTGGTTGCCTTGTAGGATACAAACCAAGTTACAACATTTGCGCAATAAAACCTCAGTTACTATCGCAATTTAATCAGATAAAGGACTGCAAATGACCTGACCTGATCTTGTCTTGTGACCTGTATGGCACAAACAAAATAAATCGAATTTTTGAATAATATTAGGCAGCACCCTTGTGCTGGATAGTGAAAAAGATCTCGGAACAGCCCCTTCAATAATCACTAGGGCTATCAGCTTTTCGAAAGGAATACGGCTGAACGGTATTAACCTATTACTGAAAGTAACGCAAATATGACCTGGTCTTAATGTCAGTCATGCAAAGGTTTTTAGGAAAAACAAACACCTCTGCTGCCTAGCAGAAAACCGGTTAGCCCTTTTGCGATATGCTGACGTCAAGTAGGATTAGGAAATTGAATTGACCACTGCTGCGTATTCGGATGTACATCTGCACAATCCATGAAAAAATAGGCACCCGCGCTTAGATATATTTTGGTTCCGCCTATGAGTGTTCCTCATTGGTGGGTTTACTGTGCATGATAAAAAACATTTCGCAACATAAATCACTCTTCTATGTCAACTGTATCACTTTGGTATTTGCACCAGTTGGGATAAAGTCTGGAGATCAACCACATATTGCTTAACTTAAACAGATATGAATATGCAAAGGTAAATCGAATGTTTACGGAGCAAGCGTTCAAAGGGGGAGGAGCAATTGGTCTGTTTATGCCTTTCTTCCACAGGACAAAAAATCACGACGGACAACATCGGATTTCCTCCCCTGGAATCCCATCAATAAGGAGAACGGATGTTGTGCTTGCGCAACGCTGATGAGTAGGGATCGTTAAGTTTCTCGTGAACAGTTCCTCGTTGCACTACTGAAACAACCAAGTTTGTTTTCTTGAGATATCAAGATTGCTAAAACTACTCAAAACTATGAAAACAATATCTCTTTGAGATCTATAACAAATCAGTAAGATTTGACCGTAATATGGAGGTAGTTATATTTCATGCGGACTAGAAGTCTATCTGCTTTGCCAAAATCAAATAAACATACAATCATAGTTGACAGAACATTCTTACATAGTGGGTCGTTATGTGGATGGCGGGACACTGCACCCACAGACCCAATAGCCTCACAGCGCTTTAAAGCTAATAGCCAGGCTTTATTCAATAGTGCGCGGTGTCGGAAAGCACTCTTTGGCCTCTATCTGGCACTCTCTCTCCCTAGCATTCCTGATTCTTCTTAAGTATCCTTTGATCTTACCAGAGTAGGAGGAAATTTTTCTCGTATTTTCTTTGACCTCAGATGACACGTCGTAGTGATCACCTCTTTGAGCAAGTCTGTAAGTTGGGATTGGACGCACCAGTATAAATCCATAAATGCCAAACTACAGATGCCAGTATAGGGGAATCTTTTTTGTTCATATATACTTCTTGATGGCATCTGGTTACTATTTTGTACTAACTGTGAAGTGCTGTACTTGGAATGTAAAATAATTTCTACATTCTTTACGTGTCCAGTGAAGCGCATATAGTTTATTTGCAGAATTCAGATGAGACGAGGCTAGTTTTACATAATCCAACTTCAGTGGTAAGAGCAGTAAGGTATGGGTTCTCCGCTAGTTACCCGATATTGCTTGACCCTCAGCTCAGCTTTCAGTCACAGCTATTTTTGGAATTAGATGGGTGCTGTCACAACGAACGGCATCACGAATTATACCCTTGCTTATCGTTACCCTAATCGTAACGGCCTTCCATGATATATATATATATATATATATATATATATGAGTGAAAGCTTGCCCTTCTTGTAGCCGCTTTCTCCACATTCCTAGAGCAAGTCTTAGTCGTTTCATCCAATCCTGTAGCCCATAAAAAGCTACTTATTCAGATTTAATAAAATAGCAAGCTACTGGGTCATCAACCCCTACATGCCAACGACTATCGTATCGCAATTGTATGAGTGCTGTTTAAGCTACGGATACAAAGGCTATATTGGAATCTGTGGCCTTGTCAATAGATTTCCAGTGGGTAAGAATTTCATAACTTTCTATGTATAGGGTCTGATCTGGGTACAATGCACTGTATCAAATAATGAGTTTGAGATTTTCTAACTAAAACATATGCGACAAAACGAACCACCTGACATTTTCTGTTCTTCGTGCTATGATTTGGACTTGTGGCTGTCAAAGTTCTATTAATAGAACTGTGAACTATTGTCGTCTACTGGCCCAGGCATAGGTAAACCAGTATGGTGTTAAGTGATTCCCTTGCACTGAAATGGAAATTAAGATTATGCCCTGATAGTGTCTCTGCTTATTCGTCGTTTTAATTTATATACTGGTGATAACTATATGGCGAATATGACTGAGTTATCCTGATTATATTCAGAGGAATCGCTGCGAAGTAACTGCAAATCAAAAACCAAAAATCAATCGAGATCAAGAAGGCTTAGGTGAAAAACGGTCAGTTAAGTACACCATGCTACTCACTCTGGTGTTTATTGCTCCGGGGTGCTTCTGATCTACAATCTATGCAGGCACGGCAGCTTGCTCAAGACGAAATTCCTCATGAGTCTTTCAGGATTCGGTATTCTTCTGTTGTCTCACTCATGGACTGGTAGAAGTAGCACGTAGCTGAGATGGTTAGGTTAGGTTTTTTGTTCACAGGAATTGGGCCACCCTTCTGGATTTGGATCATAAACATTTTCTCAATCATCCTTGAGAGGGAAGGCTCTAAGTGCGTTCTTGTCATGGAGTGTCCCGCATGATGAGTTATCCCATCAAAGTGATCCACAGACCGAACAGCTTTGATGGCCATCAGCCACACGTGTTTCAACTTTTTTGGTGTGAAGTTTTTGATTAATCCTCGGTGAGCCGAATTCGCTCATCCTACTAACATTACCAACGTTCACATGTGAAGGGATGAGGATCACGCGGTTTTGTGTTTGGGCTCTTATGTTCCAGAGAAATGAACGCCAAGCCAGCGCGCAGGACTGACATGGGAATGGTTTAAGTGTTCGTATTTATATGCCATTAAGTCGTAAATTTTGTTAGGAGACTTGAATGTCTATTGATTGTTTGTTATTCTTCCCAAATGGCAATCGGAAGAATTGTGATGACTGGCGGGCCATACCTGCGGATTTCGCGCTAGAAGATGAATAAACTTGTAATTAGTTTATTGAAAGATCGTGGAATGTTCCGTTCTAACCGTTTTAAATGTTGGATTATCCTTTTGTTTAATATTTACGCAAATAACGTCAGGGTGAAATGCATTGTTCAAAAATTGTCTACAAAAAACCGATAATTTTTCGCATCACCGCTGATGCTGTCTGACTAAAATGTCGGTAGTCTGACTGTGGGGCAATTTATTAAGAACCTGTTTGGGTCCCATGGGGAATTGTTTATTTGCTGGTCAAACGCAGGAATTCAATAGAGTAGCTATCCAGGTGGTTAGTTTCTGTTTATAAAGGTTGCTTTGGGTTATAACATATCGCACACAGTGAGCCATACGAAGTACTAAAACTAATAGTCCTACAAGAACCTGCCACATAAGGCCAGTAAAGCCTATGAGGGACTTACGGGACGAATGTACACATACCTGATCCTCGAACTGCTTCGTGATGCCTCCGACTTTCAGTTGAATGTTAACGACTAATGTACCCCCCAAAATGTTCTAGTGATTTACAGAAAAACTCAACACGAATCCGACCTAAACGAATACTCTAACTCCCGACAAGTACACTAATTTGCATATCAACTGAGTTTTATGAAAATTTACTGCGACATCTCAAACATCAAGCCAACTGAAACATGAGGCGGCCTTTGTGCAGCACATTCAGTTGAAGGATATCATTAACGAGAGATTCAATAAAGTCTCCCGTGAAAACACAGTTGATGTGCAAATGAGTGTATTTGTCGAGATCTGCCTAATTTGGGTCAAAGTAGAACATAAATTTGACGGAAACTCGGGGACTGCGCCTACCTGATGAGCCCTAAGAATGGCGAAACCGGTCGTGAGCTGTCGAGGAGTTTTTAGCAACCTTGTGAGTAGTTTCCTCTATTAAATACTCTAAGTGTTTTGCGAGTTCATTGCTAGTGTCTCCCACGTCACAGTCAATTGTGGTCAGTTCTAATAAAGTTTATTAGCTCGCCGGGATGCCGAAAGTAGGAAGCACCAGAAATGATATGAATACCATGAACAAAACACCCTCAGGAAATCAGTTCTATGTTAGGTCAGAAATGTATCTCCCGTCAGTCACGACACAGTGCGCAGCCCTATCGAAAACGTAAAAAGCTTCATTTAACTGTCGCAAGTTCAATTTTTTCATCTGCTGTATTTATATCCCAAAAATGATTTGGTTAACTTCCGCTCTGTTTTCTTGCCTAAGTTCAGATCTCCAGAAATCCAACTTGTGATTTCATGACGTTTCAGATTTTACCATATAGCCGAAACGGCCTCTCCGTGATATAGAAAACAAAAGCAGTTAGTGCAATCACACATTCAACATGTCGCCAAAATAAGGCATTGTCACGGCTATTGCACGAGTCAGTTTTGTGTTGCAACCCAAGAGTTTCATTAGCAGATTATATGTTGCACGGATAACACATCAATGCCGTTGATATTCTTACGAAAAGTCGAAAGTAAATTCAGCAACTCAGTGCAGTTTGAGGCTAAGATAGCAAGAGCATTCCCGCAAGGCTTCATAGAAACAGGTCAAAACTACCTCATTTGTCAGACTATTCTTTCTCAATCAGGCCTGTTTTATATAATCCACAGTTAACAATAAATATAGAGGTTTGGATAAGTAGGATAAACACATTTCATTTATCAGAAAGGCAGATGCTAGATGCCTGGAAAAGGTATCTTTGGATCATCCAGTAGCATGGTCAAAAGAGCGATTATAATGAACTTTCTGATTATTGCTGAAGCTGTGATGTGCCCATGGGGGCGAAATAATAATTCAACGTTCATCTGTCCACCTCACTTCTATGCCCAAAACTGTTCAGATGGGCGTATTTCCTTTCAATTAGCATACCATAATGGAGTTAACGCAACCATAGTTTTAACGCGCCTCCAAGTAGCCAGTTCTTCCCCGACGGAAAATTGGCCCCGCAATACTAACCTAAAACAGGACTTTAACCTATTTGTTCAGCTGTGTAGTCACACAGCAGAATAGGGCCATGACACCTTCTCATTGTTAACTTCCTTTATGTCATGCTCATTTTGGATGTGATTCGTCGCCACTGACGCTCCTCAAAACGAATTCTGAAGGGCCTACATCTGCGTGAACTTCCCGATCATTGGTCACTACGGTAGCGTACTTATCTTACTTTGAGTTGAGCCAACCACTCGTGGCTTAAAACGTTTGTCATCCTACTCGGAGTGGTCTGTAATGGTAACCTGTGATCTTCATTTTGCTTGTCCTCTGTGTGTAACTCCAGGATATAAATGACTTTTTCACTGGTAGAACCAGGCAAAATTCCTGTGGATTCATTATTTATCGATGGCACAGTAACCCTTTTTCGAGTCATTTCTGATAGATTTAATAATTAGGCAGTATTTGCCGAATATATTTCCTTCTGACTGAGCTACCCTGACAATCTCAGGGTATAAGACCGCCTGTTGACACATAACGTGTTTTTCTGGATGGATTAAAGACCACACAACTAAACACTCCTCGTTCCACTAATACGGCAATTCCTCAATGAGTTTTAAGTGTTGACAACAACAACTGGATCAACGACTCTTTGGCCCATATGTCACAGTATACCTCATGATTCGCCGTAATGGACATGTGCCGTGTGACTTTGCGACAAGTAGACGTTAATTTTGTTTTCTTACTCGTCAACACTACCGGAACTGCTCAGTGGAGGCAGTCGGTGAATCTAAACTTGAAGTTCGAACAAACAAGCTCACATCGTAGATCTTGCGTTTCCTAGTTTCCGATTTTCCGGTCAAAAAGTATTACAGCCAAAAGCTTCAAAATTCCCTCTTTCGGTTCAGTGTTTTGTCGGTGTATCAATCAGTTCGTTGGGCGGGTACAAAGTGGTCTCTCTAAGGGAAAGTCCTAGCTGAGCGCAGCTTCTTGAGACAAGCAGGACTGCATAACCTTTCGAATGCCTTACACACAAATGTCAGTTGACGGGTAAATGTAAATTTCCCAACTTAGCCTGTGGACTATTACAATCGATAAACAGTACTTTTAATTGGAATTTGGAAAACGTCTTTACGGGGAAGCAAAAGGCACATGCGAAGACAGGCAGGACCGTATCCAGTAACCTGAAAGTGCGACAGCAACTTTGGACTAACATCACACATCAAGTTTATCGTATGAATGCGGAGTTTACTTGAATAGAGAACCGCTAAGTAGTCAGACAAACTTACGGTTTTCATGTGTAATATTTTTACTCGCAAAACCGATTGTAACCGAACACTACCAAGACGCACGCCCATACCAAGCACTTCATATGTATGCACAAAACACGTTAATGTTTTCTGAAAGTTGTTAGGTTCAGACATCACTTTTTCACAGGTTCTTTCATATTTTCCGTTTTAACTTCCACCCGTTTGATAGGATAAAACCTGGACTCATTTCTTTAGGTTTTGCATATTGCAGCAAACTACACAGGAATAAAAGGGATTGTCTTTTTTCGGCTGTTTTTCTCCCCCTGGTTTTAATCCTATTTTTCTACAAATAGTGGTGTAGGAGCAGAAAAGAACATCAATCATGAACGCTGCATCATCTAGTCATGTGTGTACTGTTTTTTTTCAGAAGTAACTACTTCTATGAAGTCAAGTGAAGTAATTTAGGGGGAGGATTTCCAACATACACATATACACAGACAAACGCATTAGATAAATGGACTGAATAACCACGAGAAGAGCTTCGTGCGAGCAATGAATGAGAGAAGTGATGGAGGCAGTTCATGCAGACAAACATCGTTTGAGACTTTCGTGATCAGTAGGACAACATCTCCCATAGATCTAAAACTCAGTGATCACGTGAACTAACTGTCTGAAACGAGTATAATGCAAGTTACTGTGACCCGTCTCGCTATCTTTATGCAAGAGTTTTCATTCAGAAGGCATGTATGAGACGTTTACATAAAAAGGTGATCTTGCTGTTTGAGATGGATTATTTATTCACATTTAATATCCCGTGTTTGAACGGCCGGTAGTAGCAGGTGTTTTTTTCTCGCTCATTCGCTTGCAGTGTACGATGAATGTAAATGAGATACACAGAAATAACGGCACGCTCCGGTCAGACAGAAGGAATAATCCCTGCATATGTTGTATACTAGCTAGGTATTTCTCACTTTCCAGCTCATTGATGCACTATGTCATTACCATCCTCATTCCACATGCATGACGTAAACTGCGAAACTAGAAGAGTTTGAACAAAACACGAAACAAAACACTCAGTATACTCTGATACACCCATACAGTAATGTAGGAGACCAATCCGAGAAAATGTTACTCCCTTTCTGTAACCGAATTGTTGATACGACATTCCGAAAGCGGGTTATAGCTCATTTTTGTTTTGTTGATAACGAGTTGTCAATGCGCTGCGCGCTAACATGATCCGACTGTGACTTGAAATAGCGCATTCTTATTGTTTTATGTGAGCAAAAAAATTTCGTAATCAAGCGTGCCAAACAGGGTAACAATCTGGAGCGTTCACCCAAAGGCTTAATGTCAGATGGGTGTAGATAGACAACAGCACATTTTCATTAACAGTGAACGAGCTTGGAAAGCGAATTTAACTATGGGTGGTGACTTAAATGTTGACTTAGTGACGGACAAGTGAAAATGGTTCGCATGACAGATTGAATCGGCTTATCATAGGAACAAGCAAACTAGTTGATCACGAATAGTCACATCAACAAACACAGCTCTATTTCCGTCCACCTAACTAACTTCACTGTTTGTCCTCCTACGGTACTCTGTCACTCGCCTAATATCGTCCCCTTTGCGAAACACCAATGTAAGCGGAGTTATATCCGACCGCTACATCCAGGCATGGCTTAACAGCAGAACGCGGAACTAAAATTCCTCCGTATGGGGCCTAGCTTACAAAGACCCGTTGGGACATTCTACTTAAAACATCCTACAAGTTTCTGCATAACAGTCTGTTTTTGGCTTTTAGCAAGAAGCTGATTGTGAGTAGATCGGTAATGAACTCTGTGATGACCAGTTAAACTGCATTTTGTTCCTATGACGACCAGCAGATAGTGAAGCTCTCATGCGGCAACTCTAGAAATATGAAATTCCAGATAGCTCGTAAGTCAGATAAGATACAACAGATCAAATGTGTCATTTCCGCGATAGAACCGCGATAGAAAGGGTGAATATCACACCTGCCTGTCACACGACATATCAAGGTTCAGAATAATCCAGCATTCAGAAGAAAAAAACCAGGCACTACATAACTGTCGCTGCACGGTAAGAGTCACAATTTTGGCGTAAGATGATACGGACTTTTCAAGAACTTTTGTAAACTTGATATCCATGAAATCAGTCAATTAATCCTACAGGTACTGCACTCTTTTGATTTTCGAAGTGGCAATTCGACCTTATTTATTTATTTCCGTGGTTGGTAATAGGAGAATGTCTGCGAAGGAGATGTATGGGCATTTCAAAATAGTTCAAACAGTTTATTCACCGGTCTCATTAGAAATGCTTTCGAACGGCTGCAGTTCAGTTCCTTCGACCTCATGTTTGGTAGAATTCCATTACCAATGTTTGTGACTTCTTCCGGAATGACTGATTGTTTCAAGTCGCAATGACATCGTTGGAGATAATCCTGTTGTCCGCTGTGCTACGGTTCGCCAATTTATCCATACTTGAACCGACCCGAAAAGTGTGTTCTGAACCCAAGCGTTTTTCGAAGTTTACGGTCATATTTGTTGCCCAGTTGTTGCACAAATGTTCACAATATCAGTGTTGCACGCTGACCAATCGGGATTCGGTAAATCTACAGAGGCCCGGTTTCCATAACTTCGCACCAGAGTTAAAGAAGAGTTGTGTGAAATCTTTAAAAAAATTAGGAAGTAGGTGATTTAGTCTTTCTGCTGTGAACAAATATATCGCCAGCATTTGTCCGTTCATTCTTTTTTCAGTCACTTCCAAGCAGAACTGAGAAGGTAATAATCGTGGGTGAAAGATGAGAAAAACTAATCTTAGATGATTGAATATTACTGGGCGAACGAATTCCGTTCTAATCAAGCTATTCAAGATTAATTATCAATTAAAGGTGTATTTAATCAGTTAGCTGTTCATTGCATCAGAAAAGGATCACCATACACTCTTGAAATAGTGGAAAATGCTAACATTACGTCGATAAGTGATACATAGCGTCAAAGAGAATCGATTTCTGTCTTCCATGTGGAATACCCCTTTCCACACCACCTAGATCACTCAACATGGACAAGCATTATATTGATCAATATTCTTAACCTTTCGCAGAATAGATGAAGCCTTCATGTGTTTATCTTAACGGGTGCACAACTGCTCCATATTTCATCCCAGCACGCTAAATAGCAGTGTATACTACAAGCAACTGTGTTCGCATTTCCGGACGCATAAGAAACACAGGAGCGGCACTATCGACCGTTGTCAGCACCTAGTTATACTCGAATGGAACTTGCGCACTGATGTGAATTTAGCACTTCATTTCAATCTGCATGAGTAAACCCAGTAAAAATTACAGTGTGAAAATATCGAAAAGAACTTAAATTCTAGTGATTTTGTATGAACAAATATTTCAAATACGTCCTCTGAGATAGTGGGCTCTGAAATTATGCCAAATGGTTTTGACTATAACGAGAAGTGGTCACGCGAAGCTTCAGTTAGTAGGTTATTCTGCTATGCTTGTCATCACTTGGCCAAATGAGCACGTCAGACTCCATTTTGGGAAGCTGCTCAGGATATTGCATTTTTTGATTAGACAAGAGACCCGAGTCAGAGTTTGCGCTGGGATAAATATTCTAGTAGGATGGCAAGCGAGGCAAGAATGAAAACTATTCTGTCCGCACTTTACCCGATTTCCTGAAGAAGCCACTTTACAGCCTTATTTCTAACGCAAGCCAACCCGTGACCTGGCAGCCTATTTCCAAATGTCAAACTGAGATTTAAACAAACGTCAGTTGCTTGAAGACTTTCCTGGTCAGCCGCAACCGATGCCAAGATGATAGAACCTTCTCTAATTTGCCATGTAGTTTGAGTTTTAGCCATTATAATTGGTCAAATTAATAAATGTTAATCAGATGGTAGTTGATATGTCCTCCCAGGTCGGCAATCGGCTTGCTTCGTCCATCAAAGACAATTACAAATGGCCCATAGGATCTGATCGTTACATTTCGACAGTTCGGGTGATAAGGTGAAATTCAAGCTGTTATTCCTCACAGAAGGGGTTGCCAGGGGAATGAAAGTTTTGATAAGTCGAAGATGAAGAGTGATTTCTTTAACCATAGGCCTCAGTGTGTTTCGCCTTAGTTGGGGGGGGGGGTGTTTCACAGGATGTGGTTCGTAAAGCTTTGCACCTCTAAACACTGGCCCAATATGGTGAGTTGGATGGACACCTGATGACAAGATATTAGGGCTGCCAGCAGTATTGCAAGAACCATTATTACACTTTAAATGCAACCATCTCTACACTGTGTACAAGACTTCGATTCTAGCCCTGAATATACAGATACGTTCAACAGTGCTTAGACAAGTTAATCAAGACAAAATTAGGCATGCATGCTGAATAGTTCACACTGACTGGGCTACGAACTGATAAAACTTTTTAACGTACAGCAAAAGAGACACTCAGTTAGGAGCATTAGTTTGCTAGTAACAGACGATCATTGTGTCTAATACTAGCAAGGGAAGTGCATCCAAATGGTTTTTGCTTCCCAAAATATCGAAGACTGTTGTTTCATCAATTAAAATCTGTGGCTCATTTTTGTCCGTGTGATGGGGACCTATAGCCCTCGACGTACGCAGCATACTGTTTCTCCTTAGAGCCTCGGATGGTCAATTAGTTGCCACAGAGATGCCCTCAAACAATCCCTTCAGAAAAACAGAATCCTTGCTGCAATAGTCAACTCAGTGATCCTGAATGGTTCGTTATCTGAACCGCAGATGGGTGGTGAGACGCTCATGCCAGCGTTCAATCAACCTTCGAGACTCCGATTTCATATTTCATTTTCATTAATTTTGCTCCACAGCACACGTAATTGCTGAGGAAACCTTAAATGAATTCAGGATTTAAACGAGAAAGTGTTTTTCGGTTGCTTTGAACATTTGTTTGCGCAATAGGCACAAAAATGCTGACTTTTGCCCATGCTTACTAGGTAGCCAAACGTCGTGAGTTATCAAGCAGTCTTTTTAATGAAAATGGAAATGAATTTAAATTAATGAATTTATTGAAATTAATGAATTTAAGCACACATGACTTGAGCGAGAGACACTTTTGAGAGTGAACAAGAAATGCCGACATCCCGCTTACCTAATGACTGGTCTACCAACTGAACTGCCAGGCACGGCTGTTTTCCGTCAGACCCCTTCACCTGAACTTCATACACCCTTGCCTAATGTAAAGGTTGTTGATATTCTTTAGTGCCATCTGTCACCTTCACCACTGTTTAATTAATGCTTGTTTCGCTCATCAGAGGCCTCTTCGGGCCTGATGCGTGTATCTGCTGAAATAGTATACGCACATTCCCAGAGTTTCGCGCCTCAGCTTTTTGGATCCACGAAGCTTCTTGATTCTCGCAGACTCTTTTTCACCTGAAGTCTGACAGTTCTCTGAGTAATATTGCACTACAGATAAGGAGGAATACGCGTCCGTGCTTCGAGAAATTTCGGAGATTCAGTGTTTAGATTTGGTTCACTGTGCCATTGAGCAAGTTGTGCTCGCGGCACCATGCAGGGTTGTGGACAATACGTTTCAGTAAGAGTCAACATTAGAAGACTTACTGTCCTCGAGGGGCTTTAGTGGGTGGTTCTGGTAGACTTATTTCACGCCAGGGTTTGAGAGCTTCTCAATAGCCAGGCGTGGTGCGTGCATAGAGGTGTTCCAGAACTAGCGATAGTCAGTAATTGACCCACACTACCTATAAATAATGGCGATGTGGTCTGTCTGTGTTGCACCTTGGCTCAAATGCGCGTGGCTTCATGCGCGCACTGCATGGTACTGCACGGAAACAGTATGTGATTAGCACACAAAAGCAATAGGCATTCGCTGTTATTCTGTCAGAGAGGACAATCCAATTAAGCTTTTGCAGCGCTAAGTTTACCTACTTGTGCATTCATATCCCAGGGGAACACAGCAATAGCTGAGCTCCTAGAGCGCCGCAACAAGGCGCTCGAGGCGTCATTTAATCTGGCTTTAAGTGTATCAGAGCTACAGTCTGTTGGGGCGTAAATAGATACGAAAAACGGGCGGCGATTATCGGTGCGTTTACAAGATACCGTCACAGACATTGCCAAGCGAACCGTAAAGAGGTGACTATCAACAGGCATCCATTCCACCAGAGACCTTTTATCCGGGTGGCTTAAAACAATACCGACCTCAGCAAAACAAGCCGCAGCGGCTTCTGGATTACATGAGGTGCGCATCCTGAAGCGAGAGAAAACTGATGGGGAGATCCGTTCTACAACCGCAATTGGGTCTTGAATCCTGGTCTCTAAGTTAGCACAACAGTAGAAAGCGAGTCAAGCGTACAAACAAAGTCAGTCTGTTGTCCGGCTAGTTTCAGAGCTCACAATTTAAAGACTACCAGAAGAGCTGACCGACGGGGCTTGAAGAATGATCGTAAAGTGTCTGTGGCCATGGCCGCAGATTTAATTGTCCATATTGCAGCTAACAGTAATGAGCTGCAAACGGATTTGCCAGTGCTTAGGAGTGGTACTTAATGAGATACCACTGGCAACTGAGTAGGGAAGAGAAGAAGAACGGAATAGCGGGAGCAAAAGAAGGGGGTCAGTCCTGCTGTATATAGTAACTGAGGCAGATGGCACCATTCGACGGCCAGTGTGGCATGTGACTGTTTTTTATTGCGTGCGTGGTTTAACGTTGGCTGGGTCCGCAGGCCTAGATAGAAGGATGATTAGGGTCCTCTGCCAAAGCCGTTGGCTCAAATACGCAACCGCAAGGCAGCGGTGGTTGGCGTGAGACTGTCAGAGCAGCCTACATTTTTAAGGAACAAGTCTCTGCCCACGTTCCAACTCCCAACAAGGAGGACCAGGACACTGTGTTAACCAGACTTCTACCCATTGATCAACTTGGTATCAGAGGCTTTGTATCACATGTACTTTCCTGAAGACAGTGTTGTAATGATCAGTTAAAACAAAACTACGCCGTGCCATTGGTCAAGTACCTACACCATGTCCATTAATCCTTCATGTCTTGATTACAAATTAAACAATCAATTTTGAGAGCAGAGTCTCAGACCCCTTTTCAGTCACCAGGTAATTACCGTAGTTGGGAACTCTGCCTCAGACCTTTTTAGTCTGATTCAATGATGTGTTCGAGATTACGGAGTCTTCGTTCAGCAGTAAGCCCAGCGCGGGAGAGTGAACAAGATGTGGGCTACCAGGTGATACTGGTGTAGGTTTTGCCGGTCACCTAAAGACATTTGGGTTCAGGTTGTCCCAAGCAACGTGTGCATTTGACGAATTGGAAGGTCACAATATTCATGGACCGGTATTTGGTGAACTGTTTGAATGATCCCGTGTGAGACCATATTGGTAGACCATAAGAGCAGAAACGAAAAACAGAACAGTACAGTGCACTGTCTTTAAAAGGTGCTTCTAGCTTAGAACACTTTTGGGGCCAATATTTGCGATCACCACGCATCACACCAGACCTCTTAGAATGGTCAAACGAAGAGTGGGTGCCCTTTCTTGCTTGTTTTGCGCGGAGAGCTGGAATTCGTAAATATGATCAACCTCAGCTCCGCTGTTCGACCAAATTGACATTGTACTTTCATTCCCTTTTGTGATATTGTTTTCATACATAATTTTTCCCACACGGATACGTAATAAAGGCATAAAGCGTTTTCCCAAATTGATATTGAAAAACATTGGAAACCATAAAGTAGTGATTAATGTGTTTTCATACGGTGGCCGTACCTTTTTGCCGCACAGCAAAACGTTCATTAGGTAGTGAAAAAAATGAGACATTCATCCTTTACCGTCCTTCCTTGATTAGATGTGCAGTAAACAGCTTCGGAAGAATAAAAGATAAAAACCAGTTAACGGCAACCTTGGTTGGTAAGAATAACAGTAATGGAAACCTGTATTCGAAAACTATTCCCCTTTGGTCATTTGGGGAAACAGCATATTGATCTCAGTTGTACTGTTCCCACCATTTTCAAACGGACATTAAGAGTCCCACATAATTCCCACCTAGTTTCTGTACCAATGAGTAGAATACTGTATTCATCTAGTGGATACCATTCAGTGACGGAGTGTGAACACTCAAATTTTTGAAATTAGAAGCTTCAGTTATTACAAATTCGCTTTGTATGTGAATACAAACTATCCATAAAACAAGGTCAGTGGTTTATTTGCTCAACTTGGCCATTTTGTTCTAAGAGTTTTGGCACAAAACAAAATAGGGTGACAAAAACACTTTGTGTATTGATCCGTGTCATGCGACTTAACACACAGACCCAACCAGACAAAATCGCGGTTGGTTTATGGCTGGTTGATAGGGAAAGCACTTGGACTCGTCTGTTGACCGGTGGTATATGTATCTAAAGCCCGTGCTATATCTGGGATCCATTAGTCTCCATGGTTGTTTACGTCTGCTGGTCCGTCACATGTTATCCACAAACTACCCCGATTTTGAAACTACCGTTTTGCTCATGGTAATGTGGCTAAGTTCGCGGTCGAAGTAACGAGATTTACCGTGGCACATAAATCCACCCACATTTATTGTATCTTTTCATATTTTCTCAGCCGAATTAGCCAATTTCTTGGCGTTGATGTATAGAAACTATCCAGCAGCTATATATTCTGATAGACATAATGGAGGTCAGTGATAAAAGCTTGAGCTACTGATGAAATTAGCCGTGGCAGTATTTTAGCCCGTTTGCTTCCTTCAAAGGACATTGCAACTAATAGCCGAAAGGGTATCACGGTTGAATTATTCATTAAATGGCTCGATCGGATGGAACTAGCTGACTGATCGATACCTTTAGATTCCTGTTCAAAAAATGACTCCGTACCTCTGATGTTCTTATCGCTTTCCTAATGGTATTTAATGACGTCGCATTCCTGGACTGAGCTGAATTTCCTCCAAAGCAACATCAATTATTAGACACCAGGAGCAAATTTGCGGATTAGATTAACTGCAACACCTAAATCAAGGCAAGTTTTGGTCGCACAGGGAAAACACACTGAAAAGGGGAAAATGCCAGCAAAGAACGAAAGTAATTAGCTACAAATCTTATATAAAAAAGCAGTTTTCCAAGATGTAACGTACACAGCCGCAAAAATAAAAAGGTTTTATCCAAGCGTCGCATTTGGGACGAGTGTGGTAAATCTGTAGACCAGCAACAACAGGCCTCCTGAGTACTATTGAAACACTGGACAAGAACGTCACGTCGTGTCAACGGATCGAGCAGTGAGGCTAAGTGTGGAACCACAATAAGCCAGGTTAACACTAAACAAAGTAGGTTAATAATAACGGTAGACGCACAAAAGGCAAGTTTAAGAGTCCATAATCCAGGAGCAATCTGATGTAATAAAAGCCATTCCGGAGCTAATGCTTGCAGTCTAAATTATGTGGGTGGGGGGTATTAACATACTGCTACAGCCGAAATTCATATGAATCTCTCTTTTGCAGTACTCTTCATATGAGTATGCCGCACAAAGGCCATCTGATGTTTCAGATAAAATAATATTTAGGATATCATAGTAGTTTAAAATACTACTCATAAGGACGACCTAAATTCTGGGCAGCCTACTCCGGTCGGCACCAGCTTAATTTTCAAATGAGTGTTTGTCGTAAACTTTGGTGATGCAAATCAAGAGACTAGACCTGCAAAATGTGCCCCAAGAAGGGCAAAAACGGCAGTGGGTTGTTCACAGCTTTCATTGAGTAGTATTGGAATCAACAAGCTACTTTTCAACTTTCCATATGGTACATAATGAGGCATCTGTTCAATTATTATGGCGTGGGCAAACGAAGAGAATGCTGAAGCATTGCTTTTCAAAATGCGCTCTAAAGAACCAAAGGATATCGCAAAGTTTAAAGGGGGAAAGGAATACAAGAGGAAAGTATTTCTTCGATAAATTGCATACGGAATGTCATCCTAACTCTCCTGGCGAGATCTAGGGTTTAATGCTGGTTGCCCTGAGCAATTCAGTTCAGTTACAAGTTACTACCTCAATATTTGCCGTATTAATAAACGTATATTAGATTGTCGGTTGTTTGTGTATATAGGAATCACTTACTGGATAATGCTCAAAAAGCTGTCAGTACGTCTGCATGAGCAAAAATTGGTGCCCTGTTTGTATATTTCTTCGAAGCTCTTTAATACTAGGCAATTATTGGAAGGAGACTTTCCATGCTCCCGGTTGGGGCAGACGACAGTGTATAAAATTTTGGAGGTTTGTAAAGCTGTTGGTCCCCGAGGGACTGAAATTAGAGTAGCAAGAATCACGACCGTCGTATCAGTTCTTCACGCTTTCATCAAAATTGACTTTTGTCTGAAACAAAGGACATTCTTGTAGAGACTGGAGAAACTCTCAGTTAGTTCTAACCACACCGTTTTAAATAGGCATGTGAAAAAGCAAAGGTCCAACATTTACCGCTTCCGATTTGCGAAAACGCCAAACGAATTTGATATGGGTCTTGTTAAAGGTTTTGGAGATTTGTATCAAATTGAATACCCTTTTTATTGGACAGAAACGTTTTGCGCTCCAGTCGACGTGTTCACAACTACAATTGCTACCGTATCCGGAAGACAACAAACACTTAAGCACGCTCATGCAGACAGCCAAAACCATCTCCTTATGAAAAAACCTTTTGATAGACTTTCAGAATCAGAACGTCTACTATCCTAAATTGGCTCAGCTTTTATGTGCAAACTAAGTAAACACCAGATGCGTTCTGTCCGAGAGAGTCGCTGAAACCACCACGGACAATAACAGGGAGGGATAATTAGTTGGAAGCTGTAATGAGCTTCATCTGTTGCTCATGCCGGACTGCAAACCACGGACTATCAGAACGCATTGGCCTCTGTACAGGAAATGATTTTTGCGAACGTAAAAGTTTCTAATTCAACAAATAATATTCTTCTAAGAAAACCACAGGAACAGTTTTGTAAGAACTATCTAGCCCCAAATATAAAATACTGGTTGATGATAATTCAAGACGATTATCTGTTGATCGCAACCACGCTGGAGGTTAGGATCCACAAATCTCCAGCTAAGGGCGGAGAACCAGGTGGGATGAATTCATTCTTGGGGTCACAGATGTTTAAACTTTCGTACACTCGCTCTACTTGTGCACTTAATGAACTTTTAATCAGACAGAGCTCAAGCATACAAGGTGGCCAGTCCAACACCATGAGAATTAAAAGCAGATAGCTCTGGATGTTGTAAAAGAGATATCCTGTTCAGCTATTCCATCCTACGACCTACTGAGCGGCACTAATGATGACTAATTCAGAAGCCAATCAAAGTCTAATTAAGCACTCATCCATGAGCAAGAAACTGAGTTGGGCTGTGCTGTAGAGCAGGGATTGGGGTACCCATTAACAATTCTATCCACACACTCAGTAAAATTACAACGCACTGATATACAAAAAATAAGGAGAAAAAGCCTTGCAAAAAGCGTAGAGTTATTTTGCGGCATGAAACCAAGAGTAGATCCTCCAGGTCTATTGTACACTCTTTCCACAGTTTGCTGTTTTCACTTGAGTTGATCAGAATGAATAAATTAGCGAGTATTTTGCCATCAAGCTGCGCTTTGGTTGAATGTGTGAGCTAAGGGTGGCATTTTAACCTTATGGCGGAAGGTGCATTTCTCATCGAATGCATTCAATGGATCCGTTGAAAGGAACGTAAACCACAGACCACTGGTTAGCTGTATCTTCAGGTCGACTGCGACCTTGTAAGTCTGCTCTAGTCGATGTAAAATGTGTTCCACTCTCACTCATTTAGGGTCTTCAGCAAAATGTTCGACACTAGGGTTGCGTCAGTGTTCTGTTGAGTCGATATTTATGGATTTGATGAACTCCTATTAGTACCCAATACTATACATGAGGGAGTTGTTGGTTCTTTTCTTCTATCCTTATTTTGTACAACGACATTCCCCGTTTTTTTCGGTTTTGCGCCTATACCAACATTCTTGTCTTTGACATGAACGTAAACCATTCTTTGACCATGTCATCGGACGTGTTGTTTAAGTCAACACGTGGTTTCGCTATCTTGTAAATACGTGGCTTTGAGTCGGTGTGGACTTTGGGATCCTTTAGGAACTAACAGTTCCTAAACCGGTGTATTCCCACGACTTGAGGTTTGTAAAGTTTTATTGTTTTATTATTGTATTTATAGTACCGCATTTGTAGATAAACCTCCATTTGAACAATTTGGCTTTTGGAGTTTTGCGCGTAACTCAACGTGGTCCAACAGATTGTTGGAAACAATCTATAGGCGTTAGGATTTGTTCCATGGCAAGTTTTGATTAGCTGACATATTTATCAAGGCCTGCTAGTGAAAAATCGTGTCGAAACTTGAACCTAGGTGGATCTCCAAGTCATGTTTAATGCAAATTAGGTTTTTCGGTTCGATGTTTCATTAGCCTCCCACAATATGCTTTCTAACTATTAGACGACTTGCAAAGCCCACACCATTTGTCTCGGACATTTTGAGTTTCAACTTTAAAATTAAATGTGATTAAACAGATATGATAATCAAGAAAAAAAATTCTCAAAGTGTGATTGTGAACGCGTAACATCCATTTTCGGGGACTTTTCCCCGAATTTTGCTTTAATTTGCGATTAAAGAACAGTCATCAAATGACAGTTTGCTTACCCACAAGTTGGGCATTTAGTCAACGCTTGTGTGGAGACAAAACGCTCCATTTGCAGACAAAATCTAAATATCATTGAAAACTTGGTACCTCTTGATAAATTGTATAGGATCTGGTTAAATACGCTAAAGGATTGTTTCGATGCGGTATTTCGATAAAAATGTGTCGCCGGACCACCGAACAACTGATAACTACACATAGAAGCAATCCACTTGGTCAAAAACCAGTTGGGTTGGGTAGTCGGAACCGGACTAGACTCCATACAAAACACAGTATTAATACGTTCGACACAATTCAGAGTGTTTCATTTGTGATTTCTGTTTTTATTTGCCTTTGACAGCGGAAGTACAGATAACCCAAGCAGAAATCTGCTTACAGCTAGGTTTTCCGTTCGGTCACACATAGTCTATAAATGTTTTGGCTGCTTGTTTGGATCAAAGCAACGTTGGCTAACGTGAGTAAAGCGTTGAATGTGCGCTGAGTTTTTAGTGGGCTTGTGAACGAATAACTAAAAGCCACATGGGTGAAACAGATCCAAAGCCTTCTTGCGCTACGGTAAAATTTTTGTAGCAGTCAGCGTTTATTGTCATGATGCGTTTGAGTCCGATGAGGAAATATGTGAGGGTAGAAATATGTACTGAACACATCGAACATTTTGAGATTCCAGAAATTAGTGGGCAGTCAACTTCGCGTGAAACAAGTATCAGAAAAGACCTGCTGCCAAACAAGTAGCCTACACAACTGCAGTTGATTACAGAAATAAACAAACCACTTAACTTGATGTTTAAACTTTAGTTTTTTGGGTGGATTTGACCTAAACGCTGATTTTCTCAAGCATTCAGATATGTATCCACCAAGTCACTAAATAAAGGACACTCGTACAACTAAAGGGAATTCAGTCCTCTTTGTAGGTACGCCTTATTGAACGGTTTTGTGCCGATACACTGATTGTCAGATTCCAAGGTTAATAAAGTTGGTTGTTCATATCTACCGGATATGCAATTCCGATTAAAACAGATAGTCGACATATATTACCTATTACTAATTTTACAACTGTCCACGCTCGTACCGGACTGATGACTTCAATAGCGAGTGACAGTGTGATGTGGATTCTGTGACTAAAGATGAATGGCGCTATGTCCTGACTAACTGGCTGCTAATCACACTGCTGATCAGCTGCTCGTGGCCAAACGTTTGATGTTCGAATACTGGCCGGAATTTCGTGGTTTCGAAACTCCCTGAGTTCCGTGAGGTGCGCATTACTGATGACTCTCAATAAGGATGAAACAAGTGTACATTCCTTCTTGGCCTTTCAACATAGATTAGTTTTATCAATATTGGAAATTCCATTGAAAATTCTTACATTTACTCACACTACCAGCAACTGATAGCGAGTAGTTTGTAGGCCACCTGTGGCGGACTACTGATGCGCTTCATTTGGATGTAATCTGAAACAATTTGCGAGTTGCTCTGTTGGTACTGTTGAGGAATGCCAAGCAGTTCTACACTATCCAAATGGAGATGAGTCATAAACTTCCGGAATAAGCAATTAGGGAAGCCCGGATTGAAAACAATTAAAACCGATCAAGGAGAAAAACTATTCGGCCGGCCACTCCGGGGCATTGTTTAAGGTGGACTTATACTACCTTAACCGGGCGACCAAGAGAGAAAACTTGTCTCTAAATTGAGTCGGTGCTGACGAAAGATTAATCCAAATCTCAATCGAATCCTTCGCTTGTGACATTCCTGCCCTAAACGACGATGTTCAAGTGGTAACTAGGATTGGTGAAGGAAACGCCTGAATTTTCGTGAGGTGAACATTGCTCACGATCCTCAATGAGAATGAAACTGTCTACAAATAAACTTGGATTACAATTTCATCATTTAGGTACAACGTCAGCCGGAGTTGATTTGTCCTCTGTCCCGCGTTTTCATTCTGTCAGAGTGGCGCGGACTTTGTAGCGAAGGTACCCGTTAGTCGTTTACTGTTTCGATGCAATGAAAGGCTGGTTGGTTGCTAGTGTTAACCAGATGGGTAATTTGCTTTACATCATTCCGGCTGATTATTTGAAAAAAAAACCTCAGCTCAGTTGAGCTGTTCAGGACCTGCGATCCATAACACTTATGCCTCAGTTTTTTTCATCACGTAAAAAAGAGCTCATTACATATTTGCACCAGGATGCATGAAAGATGTAGTTTCCACGCGTCATCATATTTTGCCACTCCTAGTAGTATACTCCTTTTCCGTTCTTTTATACCCATGGAGTCACTGAAAACGATCTTGTAGTAAAAGTAACAGAACGAACTATGAACGTCTAAAGTGCAACTCAAAAATTGGAGTTCTGCCGAAAACAGAAAGTTTTTTGAAATGCTACTTGCCTGACCCGATTTGTAGACGAATAAGTCCGGTATCTACTAAAACTACCAAATGCTGCCAGTCGGCATGACTCTCTTTAGTAGCAGAAAATGTGACTAACGTCCACAGGATTGTCTTTAACTAGGCATCCAGGCAACTGGTAGAATTTATACCTATTATGTGTGAAGGGGTGACTTCTGCTGTAATATTCTTCTTTTTTGCTCCATATATTTCAAAAGCGCATCCCGTTATTCTTTGAAGACTGACCCAAGAAGGATAGCCTTAATTTTAAGTAACTGTTATATTGCAAGAAAAGTCTCCTGGGACCAGAGGGAGACCGGCTGTCAGTCGGGTTTGTCGTAGAAACAAGGAGGCTGTCTTCATCTTGCATATAAATGAGCACTTCTGCTATCTTAGAGCCTAAACAAACTGGTAAAAACAAGGGCGTTTGTTCGGTGTGAAGCTCGTTAGCCTGGAAAATGGTCTCACCTGGCTATCTTGAGAATGTACAAATCAACATGGACAACTGACATCCACCATCTATAATTCAGAGTGCGCTTGTTCATCAATGGAGTTCAAATTTATCAGGGAACATAAGCCTGTTTATAGGAAGGCTATATCGTGAAGCAAAAAACGGAATGTAGCACAACAAATTAGACGGAATGGGCAAAATGAACAACATATTGTGTCCTTGTTACTGTTCGGTGAATTTGGTTACTACTACTACTTACTACCGAGTATCGCTGATTGAGTACTATGCAAAAAGTTTTAAATCACATAGTTCTTTGCCCTTGGTGTTTGACGAAATTCTGAAATGAGTTTTCGCTAGTAGATTTTGACCACAAGCACACCGTATTAAGCGAGATTATGTGAGTTTATGTTGGTTTTATTTGTCAATAAATTGGACCATATACAGTACTTCCCAAGAGGGGTGAGTTGGAACAAAGAAAATAGTTGGCCTTTGTTGAGGTAATAATTTACTTCCACGGGAATGAAGAGTATTATGCTTCCTCATGGCACTGGTATCGTTTAAGGCATGCCTGGAGAACAGCTTATACAAGACAAACATTCGAATAAGCGTACAACCTAAGTTACCGAAGTTTTCGGCCCGAGCAGAGAAAAATACTTTGAGCTTAGACTTGTATACTACTCAGATCGTTCCATCTGAAACGTGAGGCGGTCTAAAGCAGCACATTTAGTTGCCTAAAAACATCATAAGCGAGAGATTCAGCTGGGCTCTTGGTGAGTCTTCCTTGAAAAGCAATTTGGTATGCAGATGAGTGCATTTCGCTATTTTGAGCTCACTTCAGTACTTACCACATACGCGGTACCACACACATCCAGCTTTTCACTTCTTTGTTTGTGACTAATAGGTTGAACCATTGGATTAACCGAGCCTGGAATCCAAGTCTCTTATTGGCTGCAAAGCCATCCGAATTTCTTTCTATGGACTAGTTTTTGTTGGCTTTGTCATCATTTTGTAAGCCACAGGGATTTGCACACAACCTTTATTTTTTCCCTATCAAAGTCACGAATCACAACAGAAACGAATTTCAGAAGTAACGGTAAGCAGTCGACTTAAATTGCAACAGGCAGCAGTACTTCAATTTGTTACTGATGAGTACAGATGTCATCCTCCAAACCTCTTAATTTGTGACATTAACCGCTTAAGGAGTAAAGAGATTTGATTACAGCCCACTCTATGAATTCGTTAAGGAAGCAACTAAATTTTGGTTTAATCGCAAGTTACCTAATTGATCTTGTTCAAGTCATAGTACCTTGCCTGCCAATCAAACTCAAGTATAAGCTACTCATTCACGGAAGTCCAGCACTACAGCTGTATGCACTGAGATAACAAGCAACCGCTGAGCTCCAAGCACGGCAGAATCGGTAATGGGTTGAAGGTAAAATTCTGTCAACCTTACCATTCTGGCGACAAGGGGTAATTGACATTTTCTTCCTGGTGGACTAAATGATAAATTTTACTTTGACTCACTGACTGTGTAAAAGTTATTTGTTTTACCGGTCAGCCTACCTTGAATGAGGTAGCCATGGTGATATGCCTTTAGTTGAAGCAAAAAAACAAGAGTTTCATTCACTGACCAGACGAGAGCATCTACAATCAATCGATTGTCGAAATCCTTGAAAAAGGTTGGCCATGCAACCGAAAGATCGGATTATAACATCTTATTCCACTACACTGTTTCCACTATAAAGTTTTACATATTATACACCATATGGTTCTCGGTCTTTTTAACAAGCTGAGTTTGGCCAGGAGCTCCTAAAAACGAAGATTTTAAGCAAAATACCTACAATATTGTGTGGCAAAAGCCTACCTGCACGATGTGCTCGTCCTGACAGTGAATGAGTCTATTTTTAAACTAAAAAAGCATGTCAATTTTGTCACGTTATTCAAGGTAGGCTGACTGGTTAAAAATAACTGTTACATAGAAAATGAGCCAATGTAAAATTTATGGTTTAGCCTATCAGTAAACAGTGTCAATTATCCATATTTTTTGACTTTAAAAGTTTCCATATTTTCGCTTCTAGGGGAACCCTTAGGCTTACGTCCCCGTATAAACTGTTTATATTTTGCTTAGCAAGAATCATAAAATTCCACAGCGAAGTGGTCAAGATTTTGATCAAGTGTGTCGTTATTCCAGGTCAACAGTATACTTGAAAACGTTATCTCGTTTTGGGCGAATGAAGTCGGATTATGATTAGAATTAGTGGTTCTCTTCATATTAGAAACCATGCAAAATCAGACCTTTTATGCTGCAGTCGTGAAAGAAAATGCACGATAACTGATGGGAGAACTTCTTGTTCAGTTAGTTTGTTTGGCGCTTCAAACTGAGGATGTGGGGGACGGGCGGAAATCTCCAGCGCGCGTCCAGATTGATTATCAGATTCGAAAGAATGATAAGCAGCGGTTAATTATGAATACCCATAACTCCTGGGGAGAGCGCTTAAAAACTGACTGAAATCTTAAGGTTGAAAATTAAGTTAGAATTTCCAGGAAGCACACTAGTAATCGTTCCGAAAAAACAAAATTACTGGACGATTTGTGTCTCCAGCTGAAAATTCTGTGTGAGGCTTGCATACACTCAGCCGTTTGGTAATCTTATTTCGGGCATCGAGCAGCTCACCTCACAAGTGATTTACTACCGCACAAGCGACACCAGTGCGTTGTTTAGTTGAGCAACAGTGAAGCTACTTAGAATTTTTAAGTGGGATAAAGCACCCATCATATATTGCTTCCAAAGACTAATCTGAGTTAAGAAACTTCCACGGTTTTCCTCTTGAAGGCAGAATGCTAGTCACATGCTGACAAATATCTGAAAATCTAACAGGAATTTTCTTCACCGAGCAAAAACATCCAGGGCGTGCGCCCAAAATAAATCGTATCCTGAAGGCTGGTTCTATCAGCGGGCCAAAACGGCATACAAAGTTGCAGAATTCACTTGAAAATCCTGTGTTTGTTTCTTTGACCTTCTGGGAATCCATTTAGCAATGAAACAGTCGTTCACACTAAGGTAAATGTGAAGAATGGACATCTCAAACTTGGGGGAACTCTCGACCGGACTAGTCCAAGCTTCGCCTGTCGAAGGAACACAAGACTAAGAAATGTACATTCGTAAGCGCAGTTTATGTTTCATAATCTAATATTCATTTGCAAGGAGAAAAAGTATACCAACGTGAACTTTATTTACGAGATCAGTGCGGTCTACCTTAGAAGCACATAGGTGGTTTGGCCAGGCTCGTAAGCACTACAGTCACCCCAAAACTATTTAGTAAGTCCAACGAGCGAGTGCTGAGTGACAGGTGAACTGCAAAGAGCTGATAACTTAGGTGATATCTAATAGTCAGACGATATAGTCACTTGCAAGTAAACCAATCTGCTGTTCCCTGGAGCACGAGAGCGTAACATTACATGATAGAGGTTAAAGTTACCGCAAGAAGATAACTCAATAAGCTGCTCCACTGTAGTAAAACCAGATTAATCGGCAAAGTATATGATTAAAAAACGCACACCTTTCAAAAGGAAGCAAAACTTAAAAGTTTATCTGAAATTGCCACGTGAAAAAACGTTGAGCGGTCTGTGACAATTGGCACCGGAAGTTGAACAATGGGTTTCCAGGGAAGTACTGGGAGCTCCATATTTGAGTGACAGCGCGTATCGATCCGGAGACCGTGCCGGAAGCTATGATATGTCCACGCTTCTGCTACAGTATGGGAAACAGTGATGTCCAAAACTCATGAAACTATTCAAACTGCTGTGGGTTTTTATAGCCTTCGGGCCACAGTAGATCCGAATACAATCAAATGGATGATGTGCTCTGTGTTGATCGTTCATGATGTGATCCGGCGGTTCAGCTCAGATGCTTACATATATTACAACGTACACATTTGTCAAGGAAGGAACCGGGGTGGATAAATAAAAGTGCAAACGCACAAAGTCGAACGTTGGGTTAGATGTTTTTTTTTCTGTTAAGAGTTGGTAAGATGACCAGAAATCATGGTTCGTCCGTATCACTTTTGCCCGAACATGCATGCGTTTAGCATAATTGTCCTGGCAGCCAATAGTGGTAGCCAGACACGTCCAAATGGTTTAAACTTGCTCGCTTTGGTTTGAAAATCTGCTCACCATCATTGTGATGGACAAAACCGAGATATGGGAAGTGCAATCGCTAGGACGAAACCCGCACTGTAGAACACTGACTCTTGGTAGGTCGACGCAATGCCCTCTTGACAAAAGGGGGAAGAATTCCTGCCTTTGGTAGAGAAGAAGCCAACTGCTGAAATAGCCATTGTTTGTACGACTCGTTTGATGTTTGAATCAGTTCTACTGCCCACTGACTACTCTGTTTCACAAGTTGCTGCCTTCCAGTCTATTTAGAGACTGTAAGGATGAAATGGTAACATATTGCGAAGGCAACGGATTTTACTTGGTGTACATATAACAAAAGTCTTGTGTCTCCGCTTAATTCATTCTGGGGTTTTAATGCAACTCTTCAGGCCCAAACACGTATACGGAGCCAAGACAACTACTCTAAAGGCCATAAAAGTGACAACACTTCTCCGTTTATTGTAGTGTCTCCACCATATATAGGATATGATCAATGACATCGTAACCAGTAGTCAAACGGTGATAGGGATCTGACCGATAGAGCCTGAAAACTCAATCACTGTGACATATTCGGGCCTGATCTAAAATGAAACTAGGATGGTTAGCTCCACCAGATGCTTGTCGCTTGTTGTGTAACTGCTTTTGATCTCACTCAGTGGGCCTGACGATAATAGCATGTTAACTCCCCTTCCATTTTGAGTTTACGCTTGGTTGTGTCCCTTTGGTTCCACTTTCAGTAACATAATGCCTTTGGCGGTGATTTGGGTAAAGTAAGCCCATTTACCAACTACTCTGGCGACTGCTTTGGTTCTTGTAAGACCACCATGGAAAAAGTTATTTATTGTTCAACCATTAATCTTTTGATCTAGCTGAACCTGACGGATTACAAACGCTACAGGGTATTTGAAACAATGTTTTTACTAGCCTAGAAGCTAAGAAGATCTACACCGTATACGGGTGGCACTGTGGTCCCAAATGCCATACCAATGCCACTGTGTTATTAAGTTCACTTGTGCTTATCTGGTTCCTTAAAAAACCAAGAGTTAGAATTAAAAAATGAAAAAAAACTTCAGCTAGTGATATAAATTGCCTATTAAAGTGTGGAAAACATGGGCATCTGTATACTGCTTATATTTGTGTGCACTAATTTGGCAAGCAGAGTTTTCCAAATTAGTCCTATTTTTAACCGAAGGAACAAACTTACTTAGAGACTGTTTATCGTTTCAGACGAACATCCGCAATTCCTGGAAACGGCCGGAGAACTCTCAAAAGTACCTTATTAAATGGCATCTCTTCCAAAGTCAAAACAGCTGTTGTGTTTTATTAAGGGTCCATCGTACTTCGCTCGCAAAATACTGATAAAATAATATCATTGGTTTAATTTCATCTACTTGTCACCTATAAGTAATTTTTATATTACTTGGAATATTTTACTCTGGTCATTGCCCTCCCTTAACAGGTAGTTGATGCAATCAGGATGCAAAATCATTGCGAAAATTCGGACATATCACCTGCGGTATATCGCCGTGTAAGGACATACGAAGAACAATTTTTCGATGGAACACACTTCCCATGCGGTTGCTGAAAACCTTTGGACGAATTACCACCGGTTTTGGCCTTCTTGGGGCTTATCAGTTAGGTACAGTTCACGAGTTTCTGTCAGCCTTATGTTCCACTTGAACACTAAATTATACTTAGTTGGCAGAATACACTCATTTGCCAGCTAAGCTCATGTTAGCAGGAGACTCGACTGAATAATAGCTGAATATTTCGTTTATACTATTTTCCAAGTAAATTTGCTGAAAAACATCATAAATGGGAGATTTAGCTGGGATTCAGTTGAATCTCCCGCCAACGTCAACTTAATTTGCACATGAGTGTCTCATCAACAGTCAGAATAAGTTTGGGTTCATTAACCAAACCATCAATATAGTTCGAAACGAGGCAGCTCTTCTCAATAATATCCCCTACTTTGATATGCAGTATTGCGAGAAGTAATGAATTATCACTGAATTATGACTATTGTGTAGGGAGCTTGTTTACAGGGTGAAATGCAGTCTTTAAACACCAATGAACCCTCCGGTGTCATCGTTTTCTCTTCGTGTGTTGGTGCGTCCATGTCCCAAAGTTGGCGCCCTGTTAGCCACATTTTTGTAAGCGATACAACCAGGACTAAAATTCTGACGCCGTTTGAACACTACAATCAACCTGAATTGCCTGACGTTTGCTTTTCAACTTCAATACAGACCAAATAAGAAACGAAATACCTGTCACTATGTGGTTCATGATCGTTCTCATACACCAGAATGCTGCAAGACTGTTCCTGCGAAAGATAAAGCCTGTTAGCAAAGAGCCCCAATTTTACCCAGCAGAATGATTTCCGGGACTGTTCTAGTCAACAGAGGTATCAACACCTTGGAGGCGTGATAAATGCAGAATATTGGCAGCATTTTGTCGGTTGCTAATTGTTCCTCGAAGGCCATTTTTAGGCACAGTGAACTTCTTTGGGCCGGATCATCCTTGGTTGTGAGCAAACACAGGTTGGATTGCTCAAAATTACAGACAAAAAGCACTATTTTTAACGTTCGGTCTTTCTGAAACACATGTAACAGTTAAGATGAGACACTATTCTGGAGTATTCCCTGTGTTTCCGATAAAGCTGTCCTTCGTTTTGGTTAACCCACAAGTGAAACGAGCTCATCAAAGTACCTGAAACCCTAGAAGCTACATCATTGGAATACGCCCACTGTAGTGGCCTAGTGTAGGTCACAGATTCAAAAAAGGTGCTTTTGAACCCCTACCCAGAAGGCATTGAATCTCAAAACTGGCATCTTCGTTGCTTGTTGCAAGACGACCTACTTTGGCGGTCCATAATTAAGCTGGATGATCTCTTAGACAACAACAGATGTGAAGCCGTGTGCGAGGAGCAGATGGCTCAAGATATTGTGAACTTACTATGGAGCGAGAAAAGGCATCGTGATTATGAGGCGGACTGTTTTTAAGCTACAATTTTGTTGGCTATCTGGCTCAGTACCCACGTCTTGTGTTCCATCCCTTCGGCTTAAATTGGGGCATAATTTGCCTAAGTATTCACCTGGCCTTCGACAGCATAGCGACACCATCGTCTCTGCTAGTGCTACTTAAAGACGGTAATGGGAACAAAAAAGAGGCTGATTCGTCATTTCGTCTTGTCTCGAAAGCTATTCAAAGTTAACGGTATGACCACAAGACTATACCAGATTATCCCAGACTTGACACGACTACGGGTCTCAATGATGCACCAAAGCTCAGAAGTGGTACGCGAGATGCAGATCTGAGGGAATCAGATAAGAGTTCGACCAGGTAGAGATCACACTACTTCAATGTTTGATCCGCACCAGGCATACCGCTGACCAACAATCACCGCTTTCCTCAACTTCGAAGGATTCTTCTACTCTGTGGAAAGATTGATATTTCTAGATATAGTTAAACAAGAGAAACGTCCTTGGAGTTTGGAAACAATATTGGTGTCTTTTGTTGTGGTATGTACTTTGCAAGATGTACTGGTGCTTGTGAATCTCATTCAGTTTTCAGCAGGATTTGCTGAAAAATGGTTTTGTTAAAGATAAGTGAGGGTCCTAATTAATCTGGAAGTAATAACATAACATAACATAACATAACATAATGAACTGATGGCTTAGTGGGAGAGCAACGGATGGCGAGCCGATATAATGAAACTGTTTCTTGCGAAGCACAAGAACCGACCGTTTGACCGTAATAATATGCCCGAACTTAGCATTGCATAAACTCCTACATGTTGTTTTGCACCTCAAATCCAATAATTGGATCCATATCCTGGTTTATTTAAACATCAGCCGAATGAACAAAGTGCAGTCATTTGCAGGAGACCTGCAGTGCTTCACACCCCACTAAACGCTAGCTGCAGTCCTAATAGTCAATCATTTTGGTGCGCGGATGAACTTGGTTTGACTCTCCTTCAGTAAGACTAGTACCAAAAGGGATATTTCTTTTCTCTATCAGTGATAACGTAACTATAAGCCATACACACTTTCTTAACTAGATTTGGGTCAAACTATTTCTTTAGTTTTCTGAGTAATAATATTTGTTCTCCGAAGTAGCTGTAACGGTAGCTGGAATTCACTGTACAAGAATTTGCATGTATGGATCGCTGAAGAAACTGACTACCGAGTAAGACTTAAGAAGGTCGGCTGCACTGTCCTTCACTAGGAATGTTTTGGCTTCTCAAGTGATTCGTCATTCACAACGATCAAACAGCATCCTGCAAGGAATCGGCCAAAAAATTCACCAGTATAGCAATGGCTTTGGCCTTCATTTTAAACTCAGATTCACGTTTTATCTGAAAGACATACCCGTAGCCGATGAAGTACGTTTCACGAAAAAAATTTGCAACCACAACTGTTTTCGACGTTGCTTTATCCCCATTAGGTGACAAATTTTATGAGAAAACAAGTAGTGCAAAATTTAATGGAATATTGCTTGAGTGACGCTGAACAGACTAGCTTGAGGTGTCACAAATGAAAGTTTTGGTGTACGCAACTAAGTGGTTTCTTGAGAAATGGGGGGGGGGGGGCTAATAACCCATGACAAAACTGAGACGAATTCAGCTTGTCCACTGGAGTTCAGAACTATCTTTCCTTGTTCAGCTGATGGACTGTAAATCTGCTGAATTTCAGAGGTGTTTTGATTTACAAGTTGGATGAGTATTTTGGCCCAAAAATCCCAACGGACCGAAAAATTTGCTTCTCCAACAATCCTTCAATTAGTCAGTTTGTTAATAAGTTAATCACTTAGTTGGCTAAATGGTATTTATTTTTCCGTCTATTCATCTGCTCAGTTATCAAACTAGTTGTTTTTGGCTAGTAATTTTCAGCAGAAGCACTTTCGATACTTTATCATAAAACGACCTTCTCGAAGCTTAATACAAACGGTTCATCATATCGTATGGTCTGTTAAACATCTTGCTTAGCGGTTCGCATTTGCTTAGAATCTACTCACTGGATCTGGGTTAAATCAGTATGCTGTGCTGACAGTCACTACAGAGTTAACTGGGGTACGACGGTACATTTTAACTTGTTGGTGCACTTCTAGTTCGACTGGTTTGGTTTGGTCGGACAGTCAGAGGAAGTGCTGCACACAAGATGCCATCTAAAAGCAACACCATCTGCCATCAACTCACACTATATTAAGGAATTTCCACCTGGATATGGGTCAGTTATGGAGACTCCCAGAGTCTGCATGCGCCATAGTCAGCTGTGAGGGAACTGTTTGCAGCTCTCCGCAATTCGAAGAGTGCCCAACCTTGAGGCTAGCGAAAGTGCGTTCTCTCTTAAGAAACCTAAGTTCTGGAAAATAGGGCCGTGGTACTTTTTTTGCACAGCTTGTGTTGACATCAAACAGCATGAATAATGGGGCAATTAGAAGTCGTTCAACAAACAAATAAGACTAGACAATGCCAACGTGAAGAGCAGGCAACCAAAAAATCCAGCAGCTCTGACCGAATATTTCGTCGAAGGCATTTAACGAGTCCTTTATTTAACACTTGTTTAGGTATAACGGTTGTTTTTTTTTTCACCGAGCTTAGCAATTTAGTTGCGAAAATTCGGTCACTACCCTGGAATACAATGCCATTGCACAGTTGGTTGGGTACTTCCTCAATTCTACCTGCGTTTGCGCATTCGGCAGGTGGTAAAGGGTCTCTAATATCTCTTCTGCGATTGATTGGTTGTGGATGGCTCTCACTGACTATTCAGTCTAGGATCTGAGTTGCGTTGTGGCTTCATTTCCTTGCTCTTGGTTGGTTCGTTGAATACATTAATTTTGGGGTTCTGTTCTGTTCCGATTGGTCCGCTCCCTTGTTACGTCATTGCATAGTTTTCTTCTATTTGGTTGGTTGGATGGTTGGACTTCCATTTGGAATGGTTTACTTTCTTTGATTTGTTTAGTCCATTCGGTATCGTGCCATTTTTGGTTTCCGGCGGAGACCATAGTCCATCTATTGGGTAATCATTTTGTTCGTCGGGCCTGAAAAACGGAGTCAGTATCAATGTGGTTGTCGATTCATTTTTTTACTGGATGTCACTTTTCCCGCCTTTTCTTTGTTCTTGTGTGAGAAAGTGACTGACCGTCGTCCTAACCAATTGATATCTTTCTTTGCCACCAACCTTATGTTCTTGTATTCTGGTGGCCTTTTCTTGCAGTCTGACCAACGAATTTTGGTTTTTGGAGAACACCTATTTACTTCACTGCATCCGCTCTCTCCTAGCTTTTCAAAAGGGCTTTTTAATCTTTGCAGGTGTGAACTTTAGTGTGGTTTTGAGTATCAATCATTAATTTTGGGGGTGGTTGTTTTATGTGGAAGCGTAATCCTTAAGTTTTCTCATTGTCTCGATCAGATCTGATTTTGTGAGGATATCTAGACGAAGCTCCTTGGGAATATTCGTCCTCGACAGTGTTTTTTGCAGTGTGTCTCTATTCGTCTGAATACAGACGACTCGATTTGTGACAGTTGAGGTAGTTGCCAAAGTGGTTCAGAATCCGGTCCGTGAGAATCTCCTTCTATTATACTTCATTTTTTAATGTGCCGCTTGATGCTCTGAAACTACATCTAGGAACGTAAATGTGTTGTCCTCCTTCATTCCTATTGTGGAATTACTATGGGGAGCAAGTTGTTCAGCAATGGGTCCGTTCGTTGCTGTTCATTATTCCCAATGTAATAGCGAACGTGCAATCCAAATAACCTACACATTTTTGGGTTGATACTTAGTAGCACAATATGTTCCAGGTTTTTCTTCGAAACGTCCAGAATCCCACTGGCGTGCCTGTGCGTAACCATTTTATCCCTAATTGAACTGGTCGATTAGCACAGATCCAGTAGTACGCACATATCATCCCTCCAGAGCGTTTTGTTTATGATTATTCGACGGCTCCGAAGTTCACTTATATAAAGACGAGTAAACGACTACGAGACACCCACAAAACCGAGCACTGGCGATGTCTCCTCGATTCATGACGGAACGTTTGCAGTCCAAATAACGAGTCAGAGAACAAACCAAAAACCAGGTGGTACTGTCAATAACATAGTAAAAAAGGAGCGTTTAAGTGTCCGACGTCTCTTGTCTAAGATAAACCTTTGTTTGTCTTCAAACCATCTGGGAAGCTCTCCTCATAGTAGGTCTTTCAACACTAACAACACCTACCTGAATTCCGACCTTCATTCCTTCTCAGAAGGGCGTCAGGCCTGTCACCGATATCATCTTTGAGAACGATTTTCCTTATCGTTCTAAAAACATCAGGTTTTTGGGCTAAGCACTTACAATGCCAACATTTTTACGACCACTGAGGGATAGAGTATGCCCATTTCCTTATGATTTTTTTCAAAATGAAGTGCTTATGTTGGTTAGGAAAGCAAAACGTGACTCAGAAATTTTTTGTATAATTCGGTGTATACGGAAGCGTTTTACAATGCGTTATTTATAAGGTTACTCACAGCTGGAGCCACTTGTACCCCCGAGACTAACGCCCTGAGAAGTGACCTTGCACGGATTCACGGCTTTAACTCGACATGTCAGTAACTGGTTTTTGTTTCAAGAATTTTTCGTCCTAAAACACATCATTTCGCAAGCAGCCAAGATTCCACTATTAACGTGTTAAGTAGCTTCCGTTGAAGAAATTTTCGAGCGGCAACCCCCTTCTCTAGAGCCAGGGTTATTTTTCGCTCCAGTTGGAGGCGGTCTCTTTCACGCTTGCCCTCTTAGACGAGTGCATTGCAGTTATTGCTCAGATTGGTACGGGTATTCACAGCTAGAATGATAAAAACAATGGTTTATCGCTGTTCTGCAGTTTCAATCTCCTATGCTGTTATTCAGTTTTTGGTACCAATACCGGTTGTTGCAGTGATATTTCTTATATGTTTTCTGTTTGCTAAGAACAGTCTGTTTCAAACAGTCCTACATCAACAAAATATTTTGTGAACTTACCTCAGGATTCTCCCAATCATACTTTGCTCCGTAGTAATGCTCCCTGTCCATTCCTAGAGAGGTGTCAGTGAACATTTCGTCAGAGCTTGTTCCCGACATGCTAGTCACCGCCCCGGAATCCGTTCCTTGGTCATCCTGTCGATCTGCAATCGCCGTTGCTTTGGCTAATTGTTGTTCGTTCAAGCGAAGGGCTATAGAAAGACTCAGTGTTACTTCTTCATGGTCTTCTGACGGTTTAGTTGCCTCATATCTGCTGACTGCGACGCGGGTATCATCGGGTAAAATGAATTCACTCGCGTATTGACGAACTATGCGTTTACCTAGAATGGCAACGGACGAAATCGTGTCTGCGGTAACTTCTTGAAAGACAAGGTCATCCAGAACCTTCAAATCGACTGGCTGTCTTTTCGTATTCAGTTTCAGCTCTTCTGTCTCATTTCTGTTCTCCATGGCAGTCGATACCATTAGAGCGTGGGGTTGGTTGCAATGTTGATTTACTATAACCGATTGCATCGAAAGTGTCAGAGGTTGTGGTTTGCTCCCTGTTGTCTGACGAAAATCGACGTCCCAGTCAAAGAGCTAAGACAGTCGCTGTACATCCATTCACAGAGGGTTGCATGAGTAAAAAAACGGATTACTTTGGAGAAGAAACCGACCAACCGAGTGGTGTGCGCTTCATGTGTTATTTATCGATAATACACAGCCAGCCAATCGTATCGCAGATGAAGCCCCGTCCGCTGATTGGTCCTGAGGTGATAAACCCAGTTGACCAAAAATACCACTGCCACTTGTGCACGATCCAGGCAATGTGACAAATTGGGAACTGCAGTAAAATTTGAGTTAGGGCATTAATGGGGTAAAAATGATCATTGAGCGTAACAAACAAGTGGTGAATTAGTTTCTGTCCTGATTTCAGGGCAGTCAATCGAGAGAAGGGAGTAAAAGTAACTTGTTTGTCCCAGGAAGCGTAAGCAATGCTGGAGGTGTGAATACAAGTCAAGGATTGTACACTCACCCGTAAAAAAAAACAAATCACACTACGCTTTGGATTTCGGAAACTGCTCCGGTTCCGACCAAACAGGTTTGGTAAATCCGAGCGCATTTGCTGTCGACGATTAGAACCATTTACTGGGGACGCACTCGGTGAAGATATTAAATTACCACGTGCCAATTTCGTAATTAATCCGATAGTATCGAAATTTTGCTGGAAGGTAAACAAGGCAAACAAGGTAAACAAGGCAAACACATCCTAATCAGTACTAATCTTTTAGGAACTCAGGAACTTCAAAAGAATTTCCAAGAACTACAACAGAAGGGAAACCAGGAAAGTTATACGGTTTCTAACATCCAGTTGACAAAATTAGACTAACTTCTGTTTAGTTGTCAATTCCATCCAGCCAAGATTCTTTCTGGAAATATTTTTAGCAGAACATCTTATCTTCACTTCCCTGCTTATTCATTTTTACCTGGAAGAGGGAGAGAGTAAAAGAAATGTCGACACATCGCATCAGATGTCATTTGTCAGTTCTACTGAGATGGATAAAGTAAACATTATGTTTCAATTTCCTGAAAAGAAGACTCCCTACCTCAGCTACTGCTCACTATTTCGTTGACGCAGGATGGCAAATGAACGGATTTCTAGGCAAAATGCGTTTTCGCTCTTGAGTTCCTGTTCAATTTTACATGATCCTAGAACGATAGCGGTTGGCAGGTAACTACATCAATCTATCAGCTATCATCTTGAGGCCCCTCAAGATGGATAAAGTCATTATGTGAAAACTCAAAGAAGACTCCCGTTCAGATTACACTAATCTGATGGATTAAATTTGAAAACTTGCAAAGACACTACAAAGAGAGCTGAATTGAAAACGCTACAGTCTTTGAATAACGCCATCAAACTTTCGGCCTACATGTCCAAATTTCCAAGTGATGTTGCTAAACACATCCAAAACCTCGTTCAAACCGAATTCATACGCGCCCAGTTGGAAGTACTGTCACTTGGACTGAATTGTAAGCCTCCATCAAAAAAGCTCGACAAAACAACGTGCATTTTGAATGCATGTACGACCAACTGAAAGACCACGCGTCCAAATCAACAAATGATGCTGGCTCGTTCCGCGCCACCAGTATCTGCCCCCTTCGGCACAACAACAAGGCTGTTTAAAAGTTAAGCATTACAAAGCCATCAAGGAACTGACAGACGTAGAACGTTTACCATTTTTTCAGCCAGACAAAATGTCCATTAGAGTTATTATAAAATCGTGGTCACTTTCCAGAAGTTATTTTTTGTTGACCTTGTTTAGTCATTCACCAATGTACCCATCCACGATACAGTTGACTTTTTGTGATTTTATCTCCCGAAACAACATGAATCTAGGGCTCCCTATTAAGTACATTAAGGATCTAATTTGACTCTGTACAAACAATAGTAGATTCAGATTTGAGGGACGAACGTATAAATAAGTCGGTGCTCTTTCTACGGGCAGTCCTTTAGGCCCAGAATTAGTGAACGTTTTGTGGGGATGACTGAACAAGACTGTTACTCAAATTACAAAATCATTGCTGTGTAAGCGAGTTGTTTGTGATAGTTTCTTTGTTGCTTTTATAGAGCATTTTTGGTCCCTCTTAGACATTCCTAATTCCACCCACCTTAACTTCCGTGCTGCATCTGATTGTGGATCGAATGAAAGCCTACTTTTCCTGGATACGTTAGTTTGTTTTTGGATCGTTCCATCTAAAAGCGCACGTGCAGCTATCAGTATTTACAGTACTCTGGTAACACCCCGATAGCTCATAAGCGCTGGCCAGTGTAGGGTTTATTCTACAGAGCAAGGAGATTATGCAGAGAAGGAATTCCTGAAGAAAACACTAGTGCAGAACAGTTATCCAGAGCGCTTCAGTGAAATTCGCAGTAGAGCCGGAATACAAACAACCCTGGTTCATTCAGCCAACAATAAAGGTATATACTTGCTTCATCAGTTCAGAGGAGGCCACGTTAACACCAACGTAGGACACGAGGTCAGTTTTTAGTAAAACGTGTGTATAGTGTAGCTGAGCTGTTCCGCATACCAATCACCAGAGGATTTTGCCGTATAATCTATCTAATCTACTCACCGTCAACGTGGTGTGACGGTTTGTGTTCCTTCTTGACCTGAGCTATACTGGGTGGTGTCCGTGCAACACTCACAGAGTCTCTTAGGTTGGTCAGTGGTTTGAGGTCTTAGCAACACAGTCTCCTGGTCCTCTAGTCTGAGGTTAGAATATGTGTGGCGACTTGTTCCATAAAAATGGTATTGCACTTGCATTTCCCGCCAAACACCACTGCCTTGCGGTGAGCCAAAGGCTTTGATCAAGGACCCTAATAGTCCTCCTCTCTAGGTGTGGCTGCCGTGGCAGTATTCCAGCCCACACTTCCAACTAACAATACTCTCATACAACATCGGCCATCGCGTTTCGTTCGTCGTGCATTACACTCAGCAGCAGCTTTTGTACGTCCGACCTCAGTAACAACCCTAAACATTTCGAGGTTTGTTTTCAAACCCGGTTTACTTAGCTACCTTTATTGTTCACACACTAAAGCAAGTAGGACAACAGGTGGCTCTCGCGCGTACACTAGATTCCCCCTGCATTGATGTATGCTGTCTGTCAGAAACAAGGATATAATTGAATGCCCCTCTCTCTCTTCCAGGTCTACGCAAAACACGCACACCTCGTTTGGCCACTGAGAAGCTAGTGGACCCAGAAGTAAAACGAAACTATCAGCACCGGCTCCTTGAATGCCTGCCGGACGGTTCTCTCTCGGATATCAACGACCGTCGCAGACAACTGGGGTGAATCGATACTAGTGTCCATTTTCAAAAAGGGTACTCGCAGTGAATGTGGTAACCACAGAGGTTACTTTGATTCTCATTGTACCCAGTCTTCTGGCGTCACTGATTCGTCGGCGTCATATGGCAGCACGCGAATCCTTGACCCGTGAGCATCAAGTGGGATTTCGACCGGGTAGAGGCTGCGTCGACCACATCTTCACACTCCGTCAGGTGTTAGATCAACGTCGTATCTACAGACGATCCACAATCTTGGTGTTCTTTGACTTCAAGGATGCGTTCAATCCTGTTGATCGGTCAGTACTGTTAACTACACTTGCTCAACAGGGTATGCCCCAGAGGTTAGTGAACATAATGCGGTCCCTATGTTCCCATACTTCTGGGCGCGTGGGAGTGTATGGTGAGCTCTCCAAAATCTTCCCTACAAAAGTGGTGTCCGACAGTGATGTCCACTCCCTCCGTTCTTGTTAAACTTTTTCATTGATGAAACAATGAGGCGAACGCTGTGAGGCTTTTAAAACCCCGGCGTTTAAACCGCGGTGTTACTGGTGTGAACCTTGTTGATCTGGAGTACGTAGACGACGTCGCCCTCATCTCTGAAGATGAAAGCGCAGCACAAGCTCTGTTGAATAAACTGACCACCATCATACCGTCTTTTTGCACGCGTCTTGCACCTTCAAAGTGCGAAGTTATGCTTCATAACGTGCAGCCTCTGAACAGACCCGACGCCATTCAAGGAGAAGTATTTGAGGTTATGGAGAGCTTTACATACCTCGGTAGTTGCATTAGCTCTGACGGAATTGTATCTGATGAATTCGGTGCACGAATCTCAAAGGCTCGAATCACGTTTACTAATTTGCGTCACTTGTGGCGTCAAAAAAGCAAATCTTTGGGTCTCAAGGTTAGCGCGTATCTTGCCACATTAAGGGCTGTGTTTTTGCATGGTTGAGAGACGGTCTCTGCGAACAGATGATGTTAGGCATCTTTAGGTTTTTGAACACAGATGCTTCTGGAGCGTTGTTGATGTCGGATGACGTCATGAATTCGTAACTAGGTAATTGGAAAACGGGTATTTGGTTACACAGCAGGTATTTCAGTCGTGGAAAAAATCCAGCTCCATCAACTACGTGAGCTCGGCCATGTGCCACGCACATCGAAACATCTTCTACCGAGACGAGTGCCTCCTTCAGAATGGCGGAAGCCGCGAGGTGGACAGCGTATGGTTTGACAGAAGGGTGTGAAGAAGATTATGAGGAGGTTGGGTGTTGTTGGTGCAGTAGGCCTTCCAGGATGGGGTCTTCGGTACTCCTCCTGCAGTTGCCTGGATACATTGCAAGAAATAGTGGTTGATCAATGTCAGTGGCGTTCGTGTTGTCATTTTCTTTCCAGATTGCCTGAATGAGCGCTTGGGGGTGTAGGAACCTCAGAATGCTTGACATAGGCAAGCACCATGTCCCTTCACTCAACCACTCTTTTCCTATTATTTTCACTCAAAGGCTTTAAATATAATTAGATGATATTTATGGCTGTACGGCAGTGAATTGATAGTGTCAACATTGATGTTTCTGTCTCCGATGAAGATGATGATGATGATGATGATCTACCTCTCATGCAGCCCACGAGTGCTGCTGCCTTGAAGACGCAGGCAGGACAGATGGATACATATTGGAAAATGTGACAGAACACATTCCAAAGTATGAATGTAATCCAACCGCTGTCATAAAAAACCGTCGGGTCCAAGGTGAAATCGATACCCTTCATCTTCATTAGCCAGACATCCGTTAGATGTTGGCCATCAGGCTGACCCGGCCAACTTCTTCCGAATCCCATTGCGAAACAAACAATGGGTGAAGAGCTGTCCATCAAATTAAACCAGCTCACACTATATGCAAAGAAACAGTCGAAGCAAACGATTGAATTAGCCTGGCGTTGATCAGGTGACTTGCGAAAGTCACAAACTCATTGTCCGTTTACCACTGTTTGTATTATTTATATAACTTACACATTTTACTCCCAGAGCTGAAGGGAGTAAAACAACTATTAACATATCGCCGCATGTCTTCTGTTAGTCCTAATGAGACCGATAAAAGGGGCGAAAATGCTTCAATTTTCACATTACCAACCGCCAGAAGATTTTTTCATCCAGATAAATTCGAACAGCTTTTACCACTATGACCGGAAATTTGACAGGCATTGATTAAGCCCGTGTTCATCCCTATCATTCGACAGCATTACGCACGCAGTTGTGCTGTGCGCGTCTCTTTAGTTAAACTACTGACCTAGTCAAGTCCTTCCAATAAAAGTTTAGTTGCAGGATGGCTTGTCAATTGTGCTCATGACACTTGCTGAAAGTAAATAAATGCCCATCAGTTGCATTGATTATCTTCATTGTGGTGTTTCCTCTTGGAGAGACATCGGCCATGTAGGTGAACCAGAGAGTGTCTCCTCTCTTGGTGAAAATTATAGTCCTTCAAAAAGGAAACATCGCTGCAAAACCAAAACGGACGGATGGATTACATGCAATCAGTGGTGGAAACTTGCCTACCAAAATGACTTGAATATAGTAAGTTAAAAACTCAGATGAAACTTGGGGATGGACAAGCTTGAGCTACCGTTGTAGAAATTCCCGCCTAAAGGCAACTAGAATCTTAGGAGAGATGGAAATTTTCGGCAGCAGTTTTCTCAGAGCTTAAGTCAGATTTTACCAAGGGTTAATACGGTTCGTGGAATCATCCTTTTATATGAAAATAAACAGTTAATACACTGGGTTTTCATGTACCAAGAGCTCAGCTTTTGAATGTTACATCTAAGAATACCTAGTCTGTTACTATGATCTGTGCACTACTTAAGTAACCTGATATTTCACCCATTTCATCGGAATCGAAACTTTTAAATCTAAAAGCTAATAAAAGTTTTAGCTTATTTATATTACCACTTTACAGCCTAATACGCAGGACCTGCACAAATCGATCTGGACGACTTGGTTTCGGAAAGATTCGGGAAATTTGGTTACTAACACAAACGAGTGGACACGAAAAATATCTTACAAAGTGGTAACCAGACCAGCTATTCCAAGTGATCCACTTGGTTCAAGTATCTGACTGAAACCCTGGCCATTTGAACCATTTAGACTATCCACAGACTGCATAGACCATCGTTTTATGTCAATGCCGGATAGATATAAGTACCGACACGATCGTGCCCATAACCCTGTTGAAACAGACGGTAGATTCTCGTTAGGAACGAATTTCACAGCATGTTATCAAATCAGCTAGGCAGTCTCATGACCATAAACAACAAACAAGTATGTTTTGCTGCACCAGTCGCAGTGGCACATTCGCTCGTAGCGAGGTAGCCAGTGCGTCACGTGTGCTTCCCATGAGGCAGTAAATCTTTCAGCCAATCTGGGTGACAAGATGGTTTGAAAGTAGATACAGAATATTGAATAAGTTGATGAAAATTAGCAGGTGCTTCTCCGGTTTAATCTATCAATATGTTGCCCTCACAAGCTGTGCGTAGTGTTTTTTTATTTCGCGTGCAATTTTATGACTGGATAGCCTGGACATCGGGGGTCCCAGAAGAAAATCATATATCAGAAACACAGATAAAAACAATCGGATTAGCTGGATTGGCTTGGATATTCCTTCAGGTAATCGATCGAACGAGCATCGATTGGCGTTGTCTACGGTAATGAATGCAGGTGACAGAAAACTTGGCCGAGCTAAACTAATCAGTATTATGGAAGCAAAAACCACAGTTCACTTCAGGGCTAAAAGGCAGCTAACTGAAAAACAAATAAAGAGAAAACCCAGAAACAAGTAAGATGCTTTAAAGCACTTTAAAACTCGTTCTGCGTATGTAGAATGAAGACAAATGCAATGTTGGTCTGGTATGGTATATTGATACAGTTGCAGGGATTCAATTGAACGGATTCAGTTGCACGGACATTTGGTTGAAAAGTGAGTAGTTCGTCATGACTTAAAATAAAATTCACATCCAAATCACTCTTGTCTGAACGGTCCACAACCCATCCCGGCATAGGTATACTGGCGAGTCCAAAAGGGTGGAGCACTGCATTCGAGCTTCGCTGTTATTAGAGCTAACTAGCGACGCATACCTTTGGCCGTGCAGGAGCTTAAACTCTGGACATCTGACATGCGAGACCAGCGTGTCACCACTACTCCACCGGCGCACGCTGGACGTACCTGAATTATCATGTTTGAACAGGCGAACGTGTTCACGCTCCAGTCATGTGGTTGGTTTGCTCAACGGTGTCCCAGTGGCTGTCCTGGATGTGTAGATCGATTGACCAGCACGTTAGGATTTCCCAGTCAGATAGCGCCAGAACGCTTCAAACCTGCGGTGGCGGTAACACGCTCTCATTGCATGTGAGACGTTAAAGTTAGAACTCCGGTACCGCCAATATATGTGTAGCTGATGTGCTCTAAGAACAGCGAAACTTGAGTCCAATGCTCCGCCCCTTTGGACTCATCAGAATATCTGAGCCATGACAGGAGGAGGACTGCGCAAACGCGAGTGATGGGAATGTGAATTCTATAAGTCTCGCAACCTCTTACGACTAATCAACCAGAAGTCATTAACAAGTCTTTGAGCGTAATTCTAGTATTAACTGAACCATGTATTACATATAGTACACACGTACTACACATTATATTACGTAGTGGCCAAAATCTTCCCTCCTCTTCTGTTGTAACACAGAACATAGAAACTTATTGAGTGGTTTCAAACAGAGTGAAGTTGGTTCCCAAAACTTTAAATAGCAAACTTCGTTGTCTATAACTCAAGTTAACGCACATCAGCATGAAGCTTCCCACTGATCTTATTGGATGAAAGCAATCACATAGAAAACAGTTTGCAAGTCTCTGGGGTACATGGTGTACTTGTCAGATAACTTAACGGAAGGCTTGAATACTCGGAGTCTTTCCAAGAACTACATGACGTTGATGATCTGATAGATAGAGGGGTAAATAAAACCTCATGGAATACATTTGCACAACGCCATCGGATCAAGTCGCATTGAGAAAACTGGCCTAATATTGTCTTTTTCCTTGCAAGGAGTGGCCACCTTGATGGGATCTGACTTTGGTAGGAAACCAGTGACATCCACCAGACCTAATGTAGTACGGGAAGACTCAATAAAATCTGCACAATAAGCGTTTAAAACCAAGATGTATTTTTGAAGTATTTAGCATTCATTTCACCTTCATTGACATTTGCTTATTTGGAGAGCTGAGGCATCGTGATAGCTGCTTCAATCTTGGGCGTACAACATAGGTGGCATCGTATGTCAAGCCAACATGAATCTGGGCTTGACCAAGTCTGAGAGTAGTTCACATAAATTAGGAGGAGCTTAGGAAAGCCTTGAGATAGTACGAGCAAATGACAAGGCTGGGGTAAGAAGCGATTTGGCTTATCGTGTGTTGGGTTTGAAATTGCAGGTGGTTCAAGCGGCTACTCTCTTAGCAGTCTCATTCGCAGCGTATTTGTGAAGCAAATAGGAGGTCCGGTGTTTATGTTAGCCTTCAGGATCTCGCACCACTCATGAAACGGCACCAAATGAAGCTGAACTAGGTCTGAGTTTTCTTCTTATTTCGGATAGAATAAGTAAATTGGGTGTGCATGCCACGTCCCAGCCTACACAGATGGGTCATAGAAACCTTGCGTCTGTTAGGCACTCCTGCTTGATTTGTAGAAAATCACCAGTGGTAAATAGACCTGCTAGCGTCTTGGAGCCAATTTTGAGCAGTCAGTAAACAGCAGGACCTTGGCAACAGTGCACTGATGAGCTGAATGGCTATATAGATCTCGGGACAGTCAATTTCGGTTGGAAAATCGCTGAGGAAGACATTGACAAATGAAGATAGAAGAACATCTGTCCACATTCAATCTAATTTTATCACGACACATGGGAAGAAATCATCAAACCAGGGGGTGGGGAGATTCCTACAGTAGCATATTTGTCTTAGTCAGTGCATTTTTAAGTTCCAACCCCCTGAATTGCAACTATTTCACCACGTAACTTGCTTGCTTCCTCTCAACTTCGTCTTGCGACCCGCAGGTAATAGGGAGGTGTTCCTATGTTGAAAATGTTTAACTTGAAGCGACTTCCGGATAAAAGCTTCGCATGCCAATTCTAACCTGTTTATAAACAACTAACGCACACACCACGCTCGATGCTGCCGATGATCACTCACCAAAGCAAAACCTGGTCTAGTCACTGAATAAATAATGTGTTTGACGGACCTACTTTGTCTGAAGCCAAAATGTTTCAAGACCGAAGTTGACGATATAAGATGTGTGCACACACTGACTACCGACTACAATCGTGAAAGAACTACATCTTCAGCAACACGTCAGAGTTACTTTTTACCATAAATCTGCATTAAACGTCGTAATGGAGCTAGAAAGGACTATGACATTCAAAGTCAACCATACACAGTTCAGGTCATAGTGAACACAACAGCAGTGAGGATCATAGCACAACCTGCAAGTGGGTAATAGCTGACGGTGATGATGATGATGATGATGATGATGATGATGATGATGATGATGATGATGATGATGATGATACACAGGATGAGGACTGGGATGAGGTTGGTGGGATGATTTGGTAAGTTTAAACAATTTTAGTAAGATTAGGCAGGGGATATATATTTTTTTTCATTACCTGCGTCCAACTAGGCACCCCGATACGCTACACAACCTGGTTAATACAGGAACCACAGTTACGCGAGGAAGAGGTTTTTAAATCTAAGGGACGGAGCGCAAAACTACAACTACAATTCGATTCTTCGAACATTACGCTTAGAATGCCTTCGGTAACGGCTTCAGTGGCGCTTAGCTAAAGAAAACAACATGTCGGCTGTTTCGAAGATTTTCGAAAGTTACCAGTTAGAAATCTTGGGATGCACAAATTGAAAAGTGTAACAAGCTCATTTTGTTTACCTTGAAACTGCATTCCCGTGGCAGAATTCCGGTCAAACAAGCACATGTGTATTTTTGAAAATGATTGGACAGACTGTTGGGATTGTCTACAGAGGATCCATCTGGATTGTGTCAACTTCTCCTGTAGTCTGAAAGCCACAAAAAGTTAAAATGTCTGCATCCTTTTCTGGAGTCAACTTAACTGCCTAGGAGATGTAGCTTTTTCGTCGAAAGGAAAAGTATGGGTGGCATACTAAAGCTGCAGCGTCCCTCTGTGACCGAATTTAGTGACAGCCTAATGCACTATCGTGGCTTGTTCTCGTTTCAAGATGGGAGCAATTAATCTTAGGAACAACGAGGAAAAAAGAAGTCAGTAAATCGTTAGAATAAGTTAGCAGCCGGTTATAACCACAAGTTCCACACCAAAATGACACCAACGTTTTAGTCTATGGTTTACAGGCTGCATTTATGGACAATCACTTTCAATTAGATTAACTTACCCCAAGCATACTGTAACCCAGCAACAGTCAGGTTGATTGTATTGACAGCTCAATATGTATTTAGGATTTACAGCGTAGGTTTTCATACGTGTTGTCTAGAGCACAGCTTGACGTCTAGGTATAGGCTGACAGCGAGCGAACGATCGAGTAGACACTGAATTGGTTCTGGCAATTACCAACCCTTTCTGGTTAAGATCAATTTTTAAAATTGACTGTCGTTCACCGAAGCGTTGCACTTTATTTAACACCTAGAATTATACTTTGTTTTTCGTCAAGTGAATGCCAGCCTTTAAGTAATACAACACAAAATTCGCGAAATACACTCATGTGAACACCAATTTGGTTTTTACGGAAGACTGAAGTAGAACATATGCTTGGCAAAAACCCGGGGACTTCGCCTACTTGCTGAGCTCTAAGAAGGGCGAAACCGATCGTGGGCTGTCGAAGAGCTTTCAGCGACCTTGTGAGTAGTTTCATTGAAGACAGTGAAAAAGAACTTTTGTGTCAGTGAATCTTCGATGACCTGAAAGCTTCAGAAACTGTTAACCTTTGTTTAACAGGGGAGGTCAACTTCATATTTATCGATTCCGTTTATCAATTGCGTTTGTCACTGAAACTCTGGTCTATCGGACGGCAAAATACAAAATCTCCTCTAACCAATTTTCACTGATTTCATGCGTTAGATTTACCGCTGACGCTGCATGCAGCATGCGGTCAGGTACACTTATGTTCGTGAATGAAATTTCACAGTCATGCAATGAATCAAGATAAATTATTTTGCACAATTCTAATTGTTAGATCACTTCACATTTTGGTTATTCAAAATTAACAACAGGAGCATTGTTCCATGCTGTTGGAAGCACTTGCAGTGAGGCCTCGCGGAAAATTTTGGATATTTTTCCATTAGGAATCCAAGTCCAGCTTTTGCAGGGTACGCTTTGATTTTTCTTTGAGCCAGACCTAGCTGAGGTTGTTTCCTCGGTATCGGTCAAATACTGTACCCATGTCCTCCTTCCAGCAGTTCTGTTGAGTTAGAGTGCGATGTTTTTGTGGCCAAATAGATATAAAAGGACCAGCTTTTGCGCAAAAATTAGATTGTCCGGGAGTTTGGCGTTAATTTGTTTGTCAAAGGCAAAATCAAACGAGATGATGAGAAAAGAGCCTCCAAAGGTACAAGGCTACAGCGGCCAGTCACTAGCCGACCTAAACAAAATACGTTTTTCTGCCGAAAAGCGTGAACCATCGGCACAAGCTAAATCCGCATTCTTCATGCAAGGAAAGAACAACAGAAAGAGCCTACAAACTGCAGCCTAGATGAATATACATGGAAGGAACAAATAAATGAAAATTTAATTGTCTTCTTGTAATAAGGCGAGTGAGAAAAGAATCCAGCAGGTTTTTATTTCAGTAGTTTCACTACTGGCGATTATGGCCGCACTCACTAAATTACGATTATTGCACACGAGTAAACCACCGACCGAAATCAGCCCATGGATTAATTAACCTTTAACTTAGGTGCGGATGCAGCTTTTATTTGTATACCCTCCGGTACTGGAACTCACAAAGTTCCACTGTAAAGAACACGCTACTTGTTTTCAGTAATGATGTGGGCCCGGACCCTATGGACGTAAAATCCACCGGCTAGAATATGAATTATATATGTTCCTTGTTATTTTGATGCGACCACTTTCAGCTTTTCCCAAATTGTTTTTTAATTGTAAAATCCGCTGAGCTTTTGTTAGAAATGAAGCGTTAAAACAGAACTGTGCTACTTTCTTACTTTGAAGAGCCCCGAAGGTTGATTGCCGCAAGACACATTAACTTTAAGTCCGACGAACAAACCTACAAAACCGTTCGATGCATATGTAGAAGTTGGCAATTCATAGTGTGAACATGATAGCTGATTTGTTCACAACTTCAACGAACATTTCAGCCGTCAACTACATCACAGCATCTATCGCTGCATGATACAGAATAATCAGATAAACCTAAACGGCCTCGGTGAATGGATTCAGCAGTTTTGATTTGTGGATGCGGCAATCGACAGGATGACCAGTACTTGCATTATCTAGTTCCCAGAATAATCAATCCCTGCTCCCTTTCGTTGAAATGCATGTATAGTAAACGATTTTCTACCAAGGCAAGTCCACATTCTTCATGAACGTAATTCTTTTGTTGGGCACCACTCTACTTTTTTATCGTCGAATTGTTAGTATATATGCTATTAGAGTGATACTAAATTTGTCACATAATAACGTTGCAACAATGCCTCCCAGAGACCACGCTTAAGCGTTAGAGGACCATGTGATCTCTGATGTCGTTCACAAGCTAAGGGTAGTATCAAATCAAGTCACGTCTAACAAAGCCTCTAAGCAGGCAAACCAGTATGGGTACTTCGGGGAATCACTAGGTAGATTCCATGGTGCATGTATGTTCAAATGGTATACAGGCCCACATGATCGCAGCTGTACCAAAAAATTGAACCCATTCTAATTGGCTTGTCTGGTGTACAGCCACCAGGTCCTCATGGCTACTCAGTCCTGCATAGTCAGTAGATCCGCAGCCCCTTTATCGAGCGCCAAATGTAGTTGTGATCCGAAAAGGTAACAGCTTCTCAGACTTTACGGAATCTGTCCTCATATTTGAAGTTTATTCTTAAACTGGTTGTAGATAAGTAATGGTAGAGCCATTCGAACTAAATGACTCAATCGGCAGGACTGGTTTCGCAGAAGAATTGGCCACCATAATCTCTGAGTTCCGTCCGCTATCGTACATGTTGGTATTGTGCTGCCAGTGTAGAAGAACTTAGTAGAGCACGGTAACCAAAAACCGTGAACTCTGCGACCCTTCTGCTGAAGAGCCGGGTGGGAATTTCTCGATTTATTTTTGTTGAGAATTTTCATATATATCTTAAAGAATAAAAAAGACGGCGATTGGTGCGTTTAATTCAAACTGCACGCATGGACTTTGTGAACGTAATATGTTTGTCTGCGGGGACACTCCGATATTTTTCTCCGTGACCTTGTAAAATCTACTTATGGATAACAAACATCTCTTACGATAATGGCTTGTAGGGACGGAGATGAGAGGGCCCGAGAACAACGTGAACATTCAAGGATTTCGGAGGACTGTTCTCGTTTATGTTAACGCTATTTTTATCCATATTTGTTAAAGCAAATGCTTTTGCAGTGTATCACTGCATCAAAATCGAATTCAAATAATACACTATTCATAAGGTTTCTGAAAAAAGCTTCGAAAGTCCACGACCAGTTTCGCCCTTCTTGGGACTCATCAGGTACGCGCAACTCCCCGAGTCGCCTTCAGCTTATATTCTACTTGAACCCAATTTGCACGAGATTAGCAAACTACGTTTATTTACACACCACTTTGGTCTTCACGGGAGATCCACTTGAATCCCAGCCCCAAGAAGAGCAAAACCGATCCTAGGCTGTAGAGGGGTTTTCAGAAACCCTATGAGCAGCGTGGTACATCTACAGAATGTATTCAGGTATCTCGAATATCGTACCAACTGCAGTATGAGACCGCCTGGTGCACCACATTCAGTTGCTTAGGGGCATCACAAACGAGAGATTCACCTGGGATTCCGATGAGTCTTCCTTGAAAACTAATTTGGTATGCAGGTGAGTGTATTTCGACAAATTCAAGTCAGTTCATGCACTTCATATAGATGTAAAAGTTGGAACTGAGTCAGGAAGCATGAATTCTTCGACGGCTGTCATATCCCAAGCATACGGTCACTGATGGCGTAGCTCAGTCATGATTAATGGTATTGGGCTGGGTTTGAAGCACCTGCTATCGGAAAATAAACTAACTGAAATTTCACTATTCCGGACAATTCTGTCAACAATGAGTTTCCGAGTTGTTGCGTAACGCAGGGTTCAATGAACGTTAATCAACTGAAAACAAACCGACTCCCCATTCACATATTTACCACAGATTGCGGCTTGCCTGAGACTGTAAACAACGTTGAGATGAATGTCTCGGAACTAGAAGTTGCAATCGTGCAGCGGGAGCAACAAAAAATAATGCAATGTGTTTCTGTGGGACCTATCTACATGCTATCCGATTGGTTTTGATTGCAATGCAATGCTTGTTCACATTTTCTGCTAAAAATGCTAATTTCTTGGTTTGCTCGGAGTCGCCAGTCCAGGGACGGACGAGTAGATTCCATGGATACACATCAATAGAAAGAAACAGCTCCAAGCTCCCGATGCGTCCGTGATTTCCTTTAGAGATGAGAGACTAAAAATGATCAAGGATAACTTGAAATCCCACAGAACTCTTAAATTTTATACCATTTCATGGCGATCGTTGACGTACGAGTACACCATAAACAAAAAGAATCCACGCAGTGTATCGATGTGTTATGATATCCCTGTTTTGAACAGTTTATGTAGTATTTAACACTGAATGCACATGCTTATTTCTCAACCCAAAACTTGGGATTGAAATTTTGCGAATAAAACTGCGGATTATCAGTAAAAAAGGGCTACTGGCCCGCAGTTTGTAGTGCTAAACTTGGTTCATCAGTGTGTACTCAAATGGGATAAGAAGTTGTGATAAGTTATCTACGAGCGACAATGGACCTCATTCTTGTATAGCTGCTTATTAAGGAGGTCGACACTATTGCTTGATCATTTAAGTGAGAATTTTCAAGGCCAAAAAGCCAATTCATATATCGTTAGAAGGAAAAGTTTTACAATCGCACAAAAGCCAGTTGATCGTTTTCTAGCATGAATTCATGGGTAAAGTACTTATGTGAAATTGAATAGAAGTAAAAAGCGGACAGTTCCATCTACTTCATTCGTCATCACTAACACCCGATTAGAACACTGAACGACCATGTAAATTTATCTGAATGTAACCTGATAAGGGAAGGAAAAAATGGGCCAAGGGGAAGGACCTACTTCTAACTTACAGCAAATATTCTAGATGCTTACACTTCCAGTGCTCAGACAACCTGGATAAAATCTGGCAGCATGAAAGCCACTGATATCGGTTAGAAGCCATATTGTCAAGTGTCTCCAGCCAGTTACACAGAGGGTCATGTGGACCACACCCTTGAAGATGAACAGTACAAACAGCATCCAAACTTTGCGTAGCATCCTTCATGCTCTTCTGCCATGTCAAATTCTGTCCACATTTAGGCTTTGGCCAGTCCGAATTAGGCGCAAAATATAGCACCCGTCATGACAGGTGGTGATTCGGGCTGCCTAACACATGGCCCAGCTAACTTAACTTGCAAAGCTGACATTTACACAGTGAAGTTCCCTGATCAGCTCATTCCGAACTCATTGGTTTCAAACAACCAAATCTATAGTTCTGAGACCAGAAGAAGTCTCATGTTCTCCAACCGAAGTGGCCAAGTCTCCCAGCCGTACAACAAGACAGGCCGTACTGTAGTCTAATGTGCGCATCCTTTGAGATGCTTTTCTGATGCCACAGGTAGCGCAAATCGGCAAAAGCAATTCAGGCCTTTGAGATCCGTGCGTTAACTTCGTCTGTCACAAAGCGTGCTAACGTGGGTAGTGTGCTTTTTATACCAGTGATAGCGTGTCCTTCAAAAGAAACGTGTTTGTCCCTGTAGTGCCACTCAACTATCATACTGGTCCAGAATCCGTCTAATATCCTCATAGTTACTCCTTCCACATTACCACCATCACACACCGCTGTCCTGGTTCTGTACGGGTTTTCCTCTTCTACTCTAAAACAGAGTAGAAAATAGACAGGTTGAACCGAGTGCTTTGTTCATTCGTATGAATTTGGCTTCTTTGAGAAATTTACCTGCCTCTGAAAACTAACATTTCACTTACCATAGCTAAGCACTGTAATCCATAGTTAGGAGTGGCGGTACCAGATTAATTGTTTCCAAAAGCGTTCTGCCTGTTGCAGAAACGACAGCACTTGATGTGGACCGTAGACCCCTTTTATCTCTGATGAATTCGCTGGCTGAAAATGTTCTTCATTTGGTATTGGGAATACGATCAAACAGCAGTCGCCTCTTCTCAATTGTTGTTATATTTTTCATTGCATCGGCCTAGTCTAATCATCAGTTTTTTATATCATCCAAGAGGCCGTAGACCAGTCCCCGTCTAAGGGCTCTTTGAGCTACGTCACATATCCGTTTACGTCCCATTTAGTGAAGCGACAGACGAAACATTTCCCTTACGTTTCTGTATAATACCGCATGTTCCCAGAATACCATGCAGTCTTATGTTCTGTGGGTTACCCAGTGGAAACATTTGGTCATCATGGGTAAACAGATGGTACTGATGCAGTATACAGTATAGTTTACCACATATTTATTTATAGATATATTCACAGAAGCTGGTGGGTGTAGGTATGGTAGCATCCTCCGCACACGTTTTTTCGAGCGTGCAGCTCTGACATCTCCAGCTGCCAGGTTCAAAGTGAATGAAAACATTGCCAGTCACGATCGCTCACCAGCTCCGCGCTGGAAACCAACCCGTCAGAAGTAATTAGACCCACAGGTTTTTTGGTATAGACCAGGTATATGGAACTGGACTTTCCCTATGAAAGCTACCGGCATTTGGTCACTCATTCACTGCTGCTGCTTACCAAGAACACGAGGTCTTTCAGGAATTCAGCATAAGATATGGTGTTTTGCACAAAATATCAATGTCAAAACTCCAAAATCGTCTCACTGATTATCAGGCGAAAGCCAGCTGCCCGGAAGAGAAGAGCTAATTCCGTGGAACCATGAAGTGAACTACGACGTGATCAGTCCTTAAGTAGCCAAGCATGGCTTGGACATACGGTGTTGGTCTTATGTGTTAATGCTGGGTGTTCAGACCCGTTTGGCTTCATACGACGTTAAGTGCCGATGAGTTCCAAAAATTCTCAGTGGCCACAGTATCCAGGTGCTGACTTCATCCGCCTTGCTTGATGAGATGGATGAAAAGTTTTATCGGTCTATCGCTTTTGTCGATTTGTTTCGTGGCTATCTTGCTCTGTGTCCTTGAGGGCCTTTCTTCCACTAACACGGAACGTAAAGTGCTTCAGACTGACAATTTACTCACAAAAATAACTGAAGAAAACCATCGGTGTGTGCTGACGAAAAAATAAATACAAGACTTTGCATCAGGAAGTCTCAAGTAAAACCATGATACAGGACCACCTGGACAACCCTTCTGCCCCTACTGGATGATCTCCAATAAAGATAAGAGTCTTCGCATAACCAGTCCATTCTGGAACTGAACACATGTCTTCCAGGAATTATCATTTCTCTTTAAGTATCGATGACCATTTCGAATTTCCATGAAGGGAAACTGCCTGGCCAAATCAACAGCTGATAGAATTACAGTTAACGTGGCTTTGATTGGACAATTTTGAAGATTAATTGGAAAAGGCAGTGAAAAATAACTCCATTTTGATTCCGTCATTCTTCCAATAATCTGGTACATCAGTTGGATTTGTGGAACTTTCATCCATTGGCATGCTAGGATTATCTGCTGCCACCCAAAGTATTGAACGATGACTATAAATCTCAGTGAAAGCCTCGAAATATAAAGGGACATCAGCAAGCACGGATCACAGCCATCAGCTTGTATTTAACTCTGAGTGACTCCATAGCAGCGGGGGATTTGAGAAGTAATGTGGACGAAATGCATTACCAAGTAAATAGAAAACAACCGCAAATAAGTAACTAAAAACCTGTCTTGGGTTTTTTGTTGTTAGAGTGTGGTTACTTCGAATTTAAGCGTGGGGTATGGATGAACATTTTCCTGCTTTTGTGGAAAGATTTCTCAATGTCTTGAAATCATAATCCCCAAATTAATCGCGCTTTACGTTGATTCTCCAGATAAGTAACTTACGAATTTTTGTAAACGAAATCTAGAATTGCTTATTGAAGAATCTGCCGTTTTAAAATAAAATGCTCAGGTTTCTAAGGTTAAACCATACATGCGCACAATGAGATGTTCATTTGCGTAATAAGGTTGACTGAGACTCAACCTTCTCCGAAAAGGCAAAATCATAAGTTGACTATCGTAGAGTTTTCAGCAACTATATGACACGCAGCCAAATAGTTCTTGAGTTCATATTATGAAGGCTGGAAAAGCCTATGGCACAGAGTGAGGTACATGGCACGTGATTATTTTAGTGTCCAAGAATTTTCTCATGCCCGAGCAGGGAACAGATTATTTGCCCAATACGCTTGAATGTGACAAGCATGCCTTACGGAATACACGCAAGTTTTACGAGACATGTGTCCGGGTAAAAATTGTTTTTCAAAAGTGTATACTGAACAGTCCTTTTCAAATTACCGAATCCACCAAATTCACTGATCACAACACCTTGCTGAGGTATTTTGGAAAATTTGCAATATGGCAATGACATTACTAGAATAAACTAATGAGTTTTGTGTAACACGGTACCGCACACGAATTGAATACAAAACCATCCATATTTGCCAAAAACGAATTCACTCCTACAGTAGGTAGATCAAAGTAAATATTAAGCACGGATATCCTGGAAGAACAGTGTTCTTTATCTCTCTGGTTACGAAAAACAAGTTGAAAATTTGGGATTGTTTCCAGTATAAGGTTTGAAATTTGCGCACGGCTGTTCAAAATTCACTTCCTCGATTCAAACTGGTAGCTGTTGAAAGTGAAAAGTCAATATTTATCTTATGCCATGAGTTTAATTTATTCTCAAATACTCACACGAAACAATTTCGCTTGAATCGAGAAACAGTTGAAAATGGTAGCTTCATAGTTGATGTCACCTAACTCGACGTACTAAAACTACAGGCCGAAAACGATTAGCAGGTTAAATGCTGACAGCAAATTTCGGACAACATGATTTTCTACCCTCCGCTAATGTGAACTTCAAGTCACTAGCCAATATGGTGTTGTCCTATAAAACACGTGATTTCAATCTATAAGATCAGACACGCTGAGTAAAATAACTTCTCCAGAACTCTGCCTTCAAATACGTTTTTATCAGCTTATGTTATCTTTTCATTATACGTATTTCGATTATATTTAAAACTATTGAAAATTATGGTCTGCGTCGAATAGTAACGTGTAACACTGCCGGGTTTCACCTGCCATCTACCGGAAAAGACCACTGACCAGTCTCTAAATAACTCTCGGCAAGCGCTGGTGCAATAGTGGTAAAGCTTTCACTTCTATCGTGGTTCAAATCTTGGTACTGAAGAATATAACTAAAAAAACTAAAGCTACAGTCCAGCTCGCACTTTTCGGAGCAGACTGAACAGAATAAGTGCACTGGGAGAGGACCAGAACGGTTCACGCGACAAAGATTCGGATGTAAGTCCCAATAAGATTTATCTTCAATAGACTGATGCCAACAGACAATGTCAGACAGCTGTCAAAAGACTTGCCAAAATAACCCAAAAAAATTCTCCGAGGAAGTTACTACATTCTATCGAAATAAATCTCAATTTATTTCCTACCTACGGACAGACCACACAACCAAATAATAAAAGACGTTTACAAATATCTGACCTACAAGAAAGCATAATCCAGCATGCACACCGAAATGCGCCAGAGGAGCGAGAGATTGACAAAACAAGGGTGGGAGAATACCAACGAAATGTATCCGATCGGAGCATATTCAAACATATGAATACGTTAAAAAAACAATTGTGGTATTGAAAGTAAGTAATTTGAAAAAAAAGTCAAACGAGTTATCTAAGCCATACGCATAGAATTAAGCTAATATTGCATTCATAAGTTGCCCTTTGTGTTTGTGGCATGTTCAGATGTATCTGCCGTCTCAAACAGAGCGCGCGTCACAACTCGACTAGTCCACAGGTAATGGGGGACTTTTCTGGTGAAAATTTCAAAATACCAAATGTAGTTGGTTACTGGTTAGTTATTTTGAACTGTATAACGTTGTGGTTTGGGGCAAAGAACTCCCATAGCATGTGCACGTGCCAACCAAAAAGTGGCCAAATCCACATTATTTCAAAACATTTGGAAGAAGAGTATACTGCAGGCGTGCGCCAAGGAAAAATCAAAGTCGTATCAAGGTTGAAAAGATCAAAACCGCCCAGCACGCAGAAATGGATTCAGTAACGTTTAGAGTAGGCGGTTGATTCCATTTGAAACACCGTTCAGTTTACCTGACTACGGGTCCGATAAGAAAGAGATCAATTTGTTGTACAAATTTGAGTAAAGCAGTACCAAATGCATCAAGAGAAACTAGTCGGTTGCTGTGTTCCGGGAACTGATAGGATTACCTAATTTCATCAAGTTTGTCAGTACTTGCTCAACCAGGAAAATTCGACATGCAACATTCAAGTCATCCATCCACTGACTATAAAATCCATGTCGACTAGTATTTGTCAGTATAGCCCGAAGTGTTACCAGGGATACTTCAGTGATGCGGTCGACGACTGAAAACTATCGTGTACACGAATATTTCAGCAAGCAGCTTCCGGCCAGCTTCTCTAGCTAGGGTTAAAAGAAAAGTGATTTTATCAAGCACTACTAGAAATGCCCTGAAGGGTGTATATAGCTGAATACGTAATACTTCGAGTATAAAAAGAGTCCATCAATCTGAATTTTGCATTCATTTGTGCCTCATGAGTGTTCCCAAATAATAGTTGCAATCTTGATCTGGTAGACGGACCTAATTGTGGCAATGATCCCGCGGGATACACTGGTCGAAGCTTACTTCCACAAGGCGTAGCTACGCCAGGAAGACCAAATGGAAACAGCAACGAGCCACCGTACAACGATCAACCGCAATACAGAGCAGTCTGCGATGGGAGTGTAACGGCAGTGACGCCTTTCCTCCAGGAGAGCAGCATGTCCATAGTTATGGAAGAAGCGGCGCTGCTTTCATCCGATTGAATTGCAAACTGCGGATGTAAAAAGTCTCATGCTGGAGCGCTTAGCTGGTTTCCCTGACAAGAGGAACCCCGGCTGTAAAAACATTGCGAAAATATTTCCTGTTGTTTCTTTCTCAGATGGATGTTTCTTATAGAGAGGGAAAACTAGTCACAGTGGAAACTGCCGAAACTGCATCGCTCTCAGGGTTTTTGCCCACATGGAAGTTTCTTATAAAAAAGAACGGGTAATGTAGCTACATTATATCCGTCCGAGAAATAGCCAAAACAAACGATTTCTTGTCTTGGAATGCAGCTGGCGGAGTGTAACACTCTGGAATCTCCCATGCTTTCGATTGAGCTATGCGGTAAAGTGTCGGTCAAAATCGCCGTCTTCTATTCAGCTTCCCTAGTTTTGACCCAAACTCCCACTACCTCCTGATTTCTTGCGAAAAACTGTATGATGCGTTCAAAATGCAGTTGCTTTCGAAATGGAGTTTGTTGCTTATTCCACACGCTCACAGTTTCATCAACTCTAATCGCCAGAAACGATATATTTGGAAGGGTCAACTGAATCATGCAAGATAGGAAGATCAGCGGATGAATGGTTTTGAAAGGCAATCCAACTGCAATTCAAATGCAATCCATTTATACGACAGTCACAAAGTTTGAAATGCAGAAACTGAAAGATACCGTGTGAATCTAACGAAACCATTAAATAGCCTCGAAAGAAAGGACAAGTTACGTTCAGTGCCACATGAATGGGGAGATTAGGCAATTCGGCTGTGCCTGAGGCAATCTTCGTATACCTATTCATACGATTATATTCGAGCGTTTATCGCCCGTGTGTGGATATCGACCTACAAAGTATAAGGTGCAGCTGTGTCCGTACTGATGTTCGTTCTATCTGTTCGTCTATTCTTATGCCTACGGATGCAAAAGTTTGGAGGCTGGTGACACTATTTTGCCCTCAGTAAAATAGTTGTATGGTAAATTGCCAGCTCTGACGCCAATTTGATAACTAGCTGAAACTGCACAACACCACCGGTCTGTAATGCTGTATAATTGACTTCAATGTTATTTGGGACCGTGGTAAGCAGCCAAGAAGTAAATCCTACCGAACACAGCCAGTTTGAAGAAAGATTCGTTGATGAGGCAACTGTCATTACTACTAACCTACAAATGGGGCGAGAATGCTCAGTGCTTAGAGCGCGAATTTACTGACCGGCGGGTCCATGTTTCGAGCCCGGCCTCTGCATCTCGACTTCTGCTGTCTAGGCTTGAGCAACTTGGCAGCATCCCAGCCCTCAGGCATCCTTCGGATGGCATGGCAGCTAGGCACCGAAAGGGTGTTATAGCTGACCTATACTAACCTACCAGAAATGGAATCACAATCTGAGAACAAATGTGTTTAAAAATCTAGTATGCCGGTACCAGTAGGTTTCATAGAACCATCTGTTTGAGGTCGTCAGAGACCTCAGTGATTGTCTCAATCAATCTGACTGGCCGCGTGTCACTTTAAGCAAGCAATGTGATTTTATTCTCGAAGAAATCTCACCAGCTCATCTGTGTTACAATATTTCCTGCCGAAACAAGAGTACTCTCAATTCAGCTTGCCCTTTCCAATTTGCCAACACGCAATCCGTGTTTGCAAAATGTAACATTTCTGTCGACTGAAGTCGAACACGCAAACGAGGACAATCGCCTCTGTCACGCAAGGACAAGCATGCAGTGTATAGCATGAGTATTCGCATCACACCGTAGCGGCTATGGCATCACAAACTCTTCATTGGGGGTGGGTGCATCAGGACAGTTCTCCTCTCAAGAAGCGAAGCCACAAAATTTACCCGACTATCACGAGGACATCGTTTCCCTGTCAGAAGTTCGACTACCTGACTCAGGATTGAGAAGTATCAAGATCCCGGGGATTGATTTATCTTACTAGCTGTGGATTTCTCGATAGTCGTGGACGCCATGTGCTTTCATTAGCTCTGAACCGCACCACCAAGGAAGTCATTCATTCAGAAAACCTGTATCACCGAAGATACCGCTAACTGGCTTCAATGATCACCAGGCTAACCTCATCGTCATCTCGGTCCACTCACTGACACTAACAACCGTTCGCTCAGTCAAAGATGAACTCGATGACGAACTGTGAACTATTGTGAACCAGGTGGCGAGACACGAGATCCTCACAATTACCGGTAGTTGAAACACTCGGATAGCTTCAGCTAACGAAACTACACACCAAATTGTGGTAGGCTATCCTCGGCCGACGATGTGTGAACGGCGAACCTGTGGTCAATTTTGCCGACTAAGACTAGATATACCTACATCCAAAGAGAGCAAGCTGGTCTGACAGTGTTGTGGTGCATATCTTGTCGATTTCTGTAGTTATGCGCCCTCATTAGAGAATATTCTGCCTCTCGCAAACTCTTCATTTTGGATCTAATTTCATTGTCCTTGAGGAAATTATCGTTGAGATTTCAGTATTTCATGAGTGTCGTTGGCTTGCATTTGAATCTTAGAGGGGCAAACACATGATCCCTCGTTACGAGCCCATTTCCCTTGTAACCGACAGCTGTCTTTTTTGGAAAAACCCATCAAGGACGAACCATCATGTGGTCAACAAAATAAACCGCATCTGAATGGATTGTTCGAGATGCATATCTAGTTTTACTCGGCAAAATTGACCACAGGTTCACCGTTCACACATCGTTGACCGAAGATAGCCTACCACAATTTGGTGTGTAGTCTCGCTAGCTGAGGAAATCCGCGCGTTCAAACTACCGGTGATTATGAGGATCTCGTGTCTCGCCACCTGCGTCCGTAGGCATAAGAATAGACGAACAGATAGAACGAACATCAGTACGGACACAGCTGCACCTTATACTTTGTAGGTCGATATCCACACACGGGCGATAAACGCTCGAATATAATCGTATGAATAGGTATACGAAGATTGCCTCAGGCACAGCCGAATTGCCTAATCTCCCCATTCATGTGGCACTGAACGTAACTTGTCCTTTCTTTCGAGGCTATTTAATGGTTTCGTTAGATTCACACGGTATCTTTCAGTTTCTGCATTTCAAACTTTGTGACTGTCGTATAAATGGATTGCATTTGAATTGCAGTTGGATTGCCTTTCAAAACCATTCATCCGCTGATCTTCCTATCTTGCATGATTCAGTTGACCCTTCCAAATATATCGTTTCTGGCGATTAGAGTTGATGAAACTGTGAGCGTGTGGAATAAGCAACAAACTCCATTTCGAAAGCAACTGCATTTTGAACGCATCATACAGTTTTTCGCAAGAAATCAGGAGGTAGTGGGAGTTTGGGTCAAAACTAGGGAAGCTGAATAGAAGACGGCAATTTTGACCGACACTGTAAAGCATAACTCAGTCGAAAACATGGGAGATTCCAGAGTGTTACACTCCGCTAGCTGCATTCCAAGACAAGAAATCGTTTGTTTTGGCTATTTCTCGGACGGATATAATGTAGCTACATTACCCGTTCTTTTTTATAAGAAACTTCCATGTGGGCAAAAACCCTGAAAGCGATGCAGTTTCGGCAGTTTCCACTGTGACTAGTTTTCCCTCTCTATAAGAAACATCCATCTGAGAAAGAAACAACAGGAAATATTTTCGCAATGTTTTTACAGCCGGGGTCCCTCTTGTCAGGGAAACCAGCTAAGCGCTCCAGCATGAGACTTTTTACATCCGCAGTTTGCAATTCAATCGGATGAAAGCAGCGCCGCTTCTTCCATAACTATGGACATGCTGCTCTCCTGGAGGAAAGGCGTCACTGCCGTTACACTCCCATCGCAGACTGCTCTGTATTGCGGTTGATCGTTGTACGGTGGCTCGTTGCTGTTTCCATTTGGTCTTCCTGGCGTAGCTACGCCTTGTGGAAGTAAGCTTCGACCAGTGTATCCCGCGGGATCATTGCCACAATTAGGTCCGTCTATCAGATCAAGATTGCAACTATTATTTGGGAACACTCATGAGGCACAAATGAATGTAAAATTCGGATTGATGGACCCTTTTTATACTCGAAGTATTACGTATTCAGCTATATACACCCTTCAGGGCATTTCTAGTAGTGCTTGATAAAATCACTTTTCTTTTAACCCTAGCTAGAGAAGCTGGCCGGAAGCTGCTTGCTGAAATATTCGTGTACACGATAGTTTTCAGTCATCGACCGCATCACTGAAGTGTCCCTGGTAACACTTCGGGCTATACTGACAAATACTAGTCGACATGGATTTTATAGTCAGTGGATGGATGACTTGAATGTTGCATGTCGAATTTTCCTAGTTGAGCAAGTACTGACAAACTTGATGAAATTAGGTAATCCTATCAGTTCCCGGAACACAGCAACCGACTAGTTTCTCTTGATGCATTTGGTACTGCTTTACTCAAATTTGTACAACAAATTGATCTCTTTCTTATCGGACCCGTAGTCAGGTAAACTGAACGGTGTTTCAAATGGAATCAACCGCCTACTCTAAACGTTACTGAATCCATTTCTGCGTGCTGGGCGGTTTCGATCTTTTCAACCTTGATACGACTTTGATTTTTCCTTGGCGCACGCCTGCAGTATACTCTTCTTCCAAATGTTTTGAAATAATGTGGATTTGGCCACTTTTTGGTTGGCACGTGCACATGCTATGGGATTTCTTTGCCCCAAACCACAACGTTATACAGTTCAAAATAACTAACCAGTAACCAACTACATTTGATATTTTGAAATTTTCACCAGAAAAGTCCCCCATTACCTGTGGACTAGTCGAGTTGTGACGCGCGCTCTGTTTGAGACGGCAGATACACCTGAACATGCCACAAACACAAAGGGCAACTTATGAGTGCAATATTAGCTTAATTCTATGCGTATGGCTTAGATAACTCATTCGATTTTTTTCTTTGAAACGAAATGTCTTTATTAACTTAATATGGTTTGTCATTGGCCAGCTAGCTAGCGGTAATTGGAACCCGCTTTTTCTTTGGTATAATCTTTTTTGAATCGATGTATGTATAATTCGTATACAGGTTCAAACTATCTTTCATGTTACGTTTTGCAAAATCTGTATCTTGTTCGTTGGCTTTGACGTGATTATCGTTTTTCTATTTTTTACCGATGTGGTTCACCGTCAATTGGCGGCATGTTATGAAATGAAAACATTTGCTATCGGGTTTCACTCAGCTGTTTTGTCGAGTCAACAAACTTGCACCGAACCCTTTTACGTTAAAGGTTAGCTCGTGCGGAATGCTGAAGCCCAGTTTAAACGACTGGTCCACCAAACGGATCCCTAATCTACTGTGTGAAATAAAACCGTATAGGTTGAAGGTAGTATCAGTTTGGCTTAATGTCTGGCATGTAATTCAGTTGTACACACCGGATGCATTCAGCGTGTTGTAGAATGATTGTTGTGTCCTTTTTTCTGCCTTAATTCCAGTTTGAGAGAGTCACATGCGTTTTTCGACCATATTTTGCAGCAGTTATGGCGTTCATGAATGAGGAATTTCACTAAGTTAGCTGAGCTTCTAAAATCTAATAACATGTCAATGAACTTGGTAAATCCACAACACCTAGCTCCGTTCACAAGTGCGAATACTGAAATTAGAATAAAAAGTTTTGTTCGGTGGTTCCATTTCAAGCATTTGTCAATCACAAATGTTTCGAATGCGACCTATGAACTGGTAGACAACACACCGCTGGATACATATGTGTGTACTTTGTAACTTTGGCAAGGGTGTAGAGGGTAAGCACTGCATTGCAATCAGATCATTCAAATACAGTCACTAGCCTGCAGTCTCTTTTGTGAAAATCATTTTTTAACGTTAGACAGATAGTTAAGCTGAGCATAATTTTACGGAAATTTTGCATTTGAATTCGCATTTAGTTGGATTACCATCAACTCACAATCTGTGATATTCGTACTCAACTAATCAGCCATAACACTCTGATGAGTTTAGTTAAGTTTGCTAGCCAAGGACAGAAGAGACGAATTATAGTGCGATTTGCTTTAGAGAACTCCAATTACGTGCATTTGAATAATATTCTGAAATCTCCCGTCAAGCTTTGACTCCACCATTTAAGTGAGCAATATGCATCAAGTTTTCGGAGGCATCCTGAATCTCTTTTGAGTAAACATTTCTGTCCCTTTAAACAGTATAGAATGAAATTAACGGGTTACTATAAAGACGCAGCTAAATTATGAACCTTTTAGGTCTTCCAGTTAGCTGCAGATAGAAAACAATTAGAAAAAGGCAAGCACTGGGCGATTTGTCGTTGAACAATTGTTCCAGGATATTTCGACTCTATCTAAACAGGCGCGATATGCATTATGTCAGAGCATTTATTCTTTTTACACACAAGTTGTTGCAAATACACTGTTCCCCTCATGGACAAAAATATACCGCTGGTGCTGCACGCGTCAAAATATGTCTACAAAATATGCTTACGAACTGGGGCTTTTGAGAGAAACTGGATGATCAAAGGGTTAGGAATATAAGCTGCTTCATACAACTGTCTTTCCCCTAACTCTACTAGACGGTCAACTGCTTCAGCGGTAGCGTCTCTTCATGGCATTCAGATTTTCGTCTGTTTCAGGATTTTCCTACAAAGGAGGAAACTTCCGTCATCCCTATGAGTACCGCTTCAATATCAACAGTAAAACACTATCGTTAAGGCCTAAAGGTTGCTTTGCTCTGAATAAATAAAGTAATTGTCCTAATTTTTTCGCATGACTAAACGAAAGCAATCTGGTAGAGTAATATTCTTTTAAGGCACACTTCAATGAAACAGGTACTCATGTGTCGCAAAATATCTGAGGGTTTGTCAGTACTTAATCGTTTAGGCCATAAATCGAAGAATTAATAACATAACACAAAGAGGTCTATTTCTGGTGTCCTTGCAGTATTCGACTCGAACAGCTCACAGAACGTAAAATTTGACGATTTGGTAATGTTCTTCGTCACCCACATACCGATGTAATCAAAGTCGCATATACTGCAAAATCGCGCCATGTCTAATGGTATCATCAAGCCGATCAGGTAAAAACTTGGAATAACAGTGAATAGTTCAATGCTTAATGTCTGGGTGGGCAGGCTATCTAGGCTAAATCCTCTGGAGCCAAAGGTGGATAGAAATCTGCGAAAGCTTCGCCACCGACCAACGAGAATGGCAACCACGTTTTGAGACATCCAGGAAGTCTGTTCATCCCCTAGTTGGAACACAAAACTCTATATATGGTCAGTTTGGAACACCCTCTATATCGACAAACTACAGTATCATCCCATATGAGAATTTCATACTCGTTAAATTGAATTGTTTCCACTTGTCGTATACATGGAGGAATAGTTAAAACTCCCCTACCGTGTCATCATTGAAGAAGCTAACTAACCGAAAATAATGAATGAATTTGCAAGGCTCAGTGAAATTCCATGAAGTCACTTGTGGTTGAGCTGTCTTTAACTACAAACACAGCTTCTGTTGGACTTTTCAACCCATAGAATACAATCAGTTCTATTCGCGGTCAGAAGCGAATTCATTAAATAGCACCACTTGCGTTGTTAGATCGATTGAGCTGTGTAAAATATCGTGGAATCGATAATGGTATAAGGACCTTCTGTGAAATGAGTAAATACTGCTCCCCGGTTTACTTAAGGGACCTTATGGATCCAAACCGGAACATTTTCTGCGTTATAAGATGGTCAGGTTGAAGTGAAGCTACTTGACACTCGAAGGAAGAATGAAGCTAGAGTTGCTGACGACTTCACCAAGTATGTGGTAAACTTATGAAGCCATTAAAAAATTACGCTAAATATTCGATATCTGTGATCAGCACGCTCAGAGCTTTCTTGAGCAGGTACCTTCTTTAAGCTGAGCCCAATTCGTATATTATTCATTTTACCACCAGCTGGAGAAGACATATGACCACACAAACAGTGAAGTACAGTTTTATAGAACTAAGAAAGTATTCCTTGATGGAAAGTGACTGTTCGTTATTGTTTTATGCTTGAAAATGTGCAGTTCAGACACTGCTGAACTTTCTTAGACAGGTCCTTTCGATATCTACAGAAAACCAGACCAAACCTAGTCCAGACGTCAAAAGTGGAATGTGATGTGCTGAAACTGTTTAACACAAAGGCTTATGTTGTATTCGATTTGTAACCTCACAGAAAAGATGCATCTGCTATAAATAACCAAGATATTCTGACAACATAAAGTTGGATACCGTCGTCTGTAAACGAAAGGGCACAGATGACGCAAGAACTTTTTTCAGGGACCATGTATTTTCACAGCCTAACAGCTCACTCGAACCATTCTTACCATGCTGAATTCCGGGTTGTTTTCAAGTGCGATAAGCTGGACCACCTAAAGGTTGAAGAGAGATAAATAAATGTGGCTCGTCTGTCAAATACTGTCTTTGATGAACTCAACTAAAGTAACCGTCGAGCCCGCCAAATATGTTATGTGCACTTTTTTGAGCAGAATCGTTCCTTCGTAATTCTAATTCATCTGATTTATTAGTTAGTGAACGTTTGCAGAAAAAAAACTTTCCTTAAAACAATGACGAGTCAATTTATCATTGTCAAAGTTCAACGGAGGTGGTCAGTAAGTTAAATTTAGCTTCCTTTCATAGGACATGTTTCAGTTACCTAATCCCTCAGTCTGACCAAATTCTGACTGTTGTCTTTGGTGCATTAAGGTTGATCTTAACAGTTTGCTTAACCCTAAAATTTCAAGTCACTATGTGCGAGGGGATCCAAATGTAACGTAGGTGATTCTCGTTGTTGGTATTTTTATTTTTCAGACTGAGTGTTGAATACTGACGAAATAGCTCCTGCAATGCACTCAAAATGCATTTAAGCTATCCGTCCAGCGAAATAACCAGAATTAACTATGCGGTGGAATCCGTTTAAAAGACTCTACTCCTGCGAGAAAGGACTTAATAGAATGGGAAGTGTCCCATGAAGCACCGATTTTCTAAAGCTGATCACACCTTGCGTGATAGTATCACATTTCAAGTTCTTAGTCTGATAGGCAACGGTTTTTCCTTGAGGGTGGATCACAAACGAGAGATCCAGCAGGATTCCAGGTGAGTCTCTCGCAAAGTCAAATTTGTTTGCAAATGAGTGGACTTCGCTAATTTCGCGCAATTTGGTTTCAAGTAGAACATAAGGTTGACGGAAACTCGAGGACTGCGCCTACTTGATGAGCCCCAAAAAGGGCGAAACCGGTCGTGGGCTGTCGAAGAATTTTCAGCAACCTTATGAGTAGTGCATTACGAAAAGTTAATTTGTTTGCAAGAGTTTGGCTGAATAGTTCAACAATCTCTGTGGGTGAAAATTTTATTCATCTTCATCCGGACTCCAGTTAAGTAGCCGCCCCCAGAACATCAAAGTGCCACTTAAATAGACGTGGCTACTTAGATTAGACACTCTAAGCAGTACCAGTGGCATGCTGTTCACCAAATTCCTAGAGGATGTTGGGGCACTGTTGACCAGCAACATTTGCAAGCAGTTTTAGTATCCTTGCAAAATATGTTTCATCCCGTGAGACCATTTAACTTATACTTCCTCGCTAAAACATGACACATGTTTGTCAGTTGCACCGAGACGCTGCATGTTCCCTTTGCAAGCGAGCCCTTTTCTTTTGCCGAAGACGGACTTACGTTCATGATGTCCTCGATGGATTCCCATAACTCTAGACTAATTTCTCTGCTACCCTCATCAATACAGAAGGAATGATCCAAAACTCAACTACCAGAACACAAAAGCAAATCCTCTTGCGGGGATGCCATGGTTTGACGCAAAATATAAGGTGCCAGTCCTCATCAGGTCAAGAGGTGACATTAGACGATATCAGCAGATTGCTGTTAAAACCTGGCGAATTGTCATATTCGCGTTTGTCTGTGCAATCCACTCTGCATATTTCAGTTGTCAAGACTCAAGCTTTATAACTAACGAGGTTTATTATCTCCGACAGCTACACTGCTGCTATATTTTCATAATAGGCGTCAGCAATTTATTGTATGGTTCCAGGGGAAAAACAGGAGTCTTCATTGTTTGAGTTTATTCATCGCATTTAAGAGGCAGTGTTTTACCCCTTCGTAGAGAGGATACTGAGAACCCTGTTTACTACAGAAATGTCTGTCATGGTGGAACATCATAACTATGATCTTCAAACGCCATGTCGGTGCATCTAGAAAGGCACTCATCATGTGTCCGTTAATTGACAATTTGATGAACTCTCTCACATACGTCCAGCTGCTGGAGGCGTTCTCATTTGCTGGGTTAATGATGGGTCGACTTCTCACCTTTGAGTTTTGCGGCGAAATAACACTCTAAGTGGCCTTCCAGTGTTATCGCGTTCCTCAGGATACTTCAGGCTCACCTGTGGAATGTTGGCAACATTAGTGCTTTGACCCAGGAAATCGAGCAGGAAGAAGATTCGGTTAGCTACCATGATCTCTTATGTTAGTCACCAAAGTCTGTGCGCTTTTTTATTGACTATTCGAATTTGCCTGATTGTGATTGGTTCCGAGCCTGAGTGGTTCGTTGGTAGCTTGCGCCACGCGGCCGGTGTTTAAATGGATTGATCTGATTGTTTCTGTGTCGTACTGACTAAAACGGATGAAGCCCTCTGACTGGATGACTTTGGTCGGCATGCTTTCAATGCAGCATTCAATGTCCTAATAATTAGCAAGACCCACCCACGAGAATGTTGGAATGGCAAAATTATACTGGTCCTGGTAGTGGCTGGATGTGGACCAAGTAGTAGGCACACGTCTCTCTAGTTGTTGACTTTGATGCTAAGATAACTTCGACGGGATGTCTGGATTAGTGGATGTTAAGTCCTCAAAAGCGACGAGAAACTGAGTTGACGGATTCATGCAAAATAACACAATAGAAAAGGATGTGGAACTAGCCTAAGAAAGACCCTAGATAGGCTGGAAACACTTTTCTTTTGAACTGCAAATCAGCTGAACTGGGTTGACCGTTGTCATCATTATCTCTAGAGTGTTCACTATATTTAGTTCTTCCGTTGCAGCTGGCTCAATTGTTGTTTTCACGATTACTCTCAAGGTTGTGGATATCAGTATTGCGACTTTCAGCTTTCCATCTTCCAGCTGACTGCCAAAATAAGCTGCCTTTGGGTCTATCTGAATACGACGCAATCAACATCAATAATAAAACAGACCAATGTGACGCATCATTACTCGTTGCCGGCCATTATCTACCAGGGGATTTCATTGCTAAGCAACGGTTACCACCGTACAGTCACGTGAGCTAATGGCATACCACGTGCAGCAAACAGTAGGATGACGACGCATATGACTTACAAAACATATTGTGGTACCCCTAAAGAAAACTAACTTGATCAAACAACTGTTCACTCGAATGAGGTTTGTGGAAGTCGTTAGATGAACAGATTTCTGATGAGTTTCGGTAAGCAAGAGGTCACCGGTCCGAGTTCCGTCTAAGAGTTTAACTTTTCGTTTGCCCTATGTGTACCTGCTCAAAATCATCCAAATACCGCTTAGTTTGCCTTAGTTATTGGTAAGCTACTGACGCAACACACATTAAAACGTCCCTACTGGGAGGCCTAATTATTTTGTCAGTAGTAAAACCATCTCGTAAGAAAGAACTCCACGGGTTTTGCAGCTGTCGTTCAGATATGGTAGCATGGTTTACCGCGCCCATACGTCGTTACCAAGTGATGTGCATTAAACACCCACCAATTCATGACCAGCCTTTTTATTTGGGAAGTCCATATGGTCAGCCAGCTGTTTGGCTACCATCTGACCTTATCTCCTCTGGCTGATGTATTGCGCCACACAAATCGTGCACACGAGATCCGGTGGAGCTTAGAATGCGTAGGTATTCGGGACAAAGTTTAAACAATAATACGGTATGTTTGACACTCATATGGCTGATCGTCTACAGACGGACAAAACTGGCAGCACACATAAGTAATAAAACTAGACGTTTCATGGAAAACGATAAATAGTCTACAAAGGACACTACTCATAAGGTTGCTGAAAGCCCACAACCGGTTTTGCCCTTCTTGGGACGAATAGCATAAAAGAGGGATTCAGCTGGGTTGCAGGTGAATTTGCGGTGAAAAACAAATTGGTATGCAAATGAGTGTATTTGACAAGTATTGTGTGTTTTCCTGTAGAGAACTTTGGACTCTGTCGAAGTGACTGGAACGTGGTCCGCCAGCTTCGGAGAACGATTGGTAGTCATCGTTAGAAATAGCCAGGATGCGAGAACATTCTGACTGACATTCGACAAATTGTTTACCCCCTTCAATGAGTAGTGAGAGGATATATATATATATATATTTATATATACTTTAGTAGATCATGCGAACTATGATAAATCTACCGGCGATAGAGTTTTCAGCATATTTCACTTTATGTTTTCAAGTTTTGCGGCCCCATCAGATCTGGTCTTTTGCTGGAAGCGGAGCACCATATTAATTCCAATACTTTTATACCTTCATAAAGGAAACTACTCACAAGGTTGTTGGAAAATATTCGACCTTGTGAGTAGTTTCTTTTATGCAAATACATTGCGATATCTCGAATATGGTACAAACTGAAATATGAGGCAGCCTTAGTGCAGCACATTCAGTTGAGGATTATCATAAACAAGAGATTCAGTTGAGTCTCCTGTGAAAACCAAATTGATAGCAAATGAGTGTATCTGTCAAAAATTTTATACCTATCTATATACCTATATCGACGTCTATCAAAACGAAGGTCTTAGCCACTGAAGGAGCCAATGGTGTAAGGATCAGTCAGGAGAGGATCACGTGAATTCTGTACTCCGTGTTAGTTTTTGGTCAAGTGCGAAATGTCCCTTGATCACTAAATTTCATCCTAAATGAGACTGTCTTACGTCTCATCGATTATTTCCTATGTACGTCTGGGTCGGACGAAAATGGTAAAAATGTATCCTACACTAGACCTGTATCCTGAAAAACTCCAAAAGGATTTCGGCCAAACGATCGCTTTCATTCCGTCCCGATTGCGTAGCACAGTTATAAGCTTTTGGGGCGTTATTACTTCTGTTTTTTGTGGGTAATGTGAGGAGATTTGTGGATTTTCAGTGAAGATTTCGTCCTGTAGCTGAAACCCCGAGAAGCAGTGTGCAGCTGGTTCACCCTTTTTGGGAGTCATAAGCAGTGCGCATCTCACGGAACTCAGTTACGAACCCTCAACCTTTTGACCAGTGACAGAACGCTTAACCGTTTGGCCATGAGGGGCTGATCAGCAGTGTGATTAGCTCTCACTTAGACGGGACATAGCACAACTTATCCTCTAATAACGGGAACCACATCGCGTTGCCACTTATAGACTGGCTCCCCAGGTGATAACTACTTAAGTGGAAGGTTTATTCGTCAAGTGCATTATTCTTCCGCTGAGCTAATTCTGTTTGTTGCCGGGGCGTGAACAGACAAGTATTGGTAATGAATGACATCAGGGTCACTGGAATAAATGAGGTCGCGGCAAAAAATTCCAGGGTAGGTTGCAGCACTTGAGCCTGTTTCTAGTCGACAGGGGGAACGTGCGATGCCTGAATAAAAATAGGGTTAATGAGCGGTCATATGGATATAAACACTGCCAGTATGTTTATTTTGCAGTGAGTGTTGAGGTTCCCGATACGGAACTTTGTGTCAAGCGTATGTTTGACCATCCTGAATATCAAAAGGAAGAATTGGGTTCGAAAGTCGACGGTACTATTAAAACCAAGGTGAGCAAATTTTTACAACAAACCTCACTTGTCCACATTCGTGGGGTCAAAAAGTGCGCAAGTCTACTATTGTCAAGGTCCTCACAACAAACAACGGCGAGCAAAGTGTTGGCTCGGCAGTGTCGTCCCTTACGACACCGGTCTCGCGCATCTGATTGGCGGTGCGATCAGACGGAAATCACGACAAAGCAAATAAGGGCATGAAGATATACTGCGATCTCTCGAATATCGTGCCAACTGAAACATGAGTCAGCCTTTGTGCAGCACATTCAGTTGAAAAATATCGTAAACGAGAGATTCAGTTGAGTCTCGATTTTTCTCTTTATCACAGCGTGAATTTGACCATGGCTTCATTAACATGCAAAGGTGACGCACCTGCGATAAGTGCCTCTTGTTTGACGCGTCGTCTGTAATTTAGTCTGATTGCAAAATCACCTAAGTTGGCTCTGCTTCGCAAATGAATTTGCAAATAGCTTCGCTGAAACTCAGTTCAGAGATTGTCATCTCCCAGACCAAGGCTAGTGCTTCCACTTATGCCTAAAGACGATGCTTTCTTTCTACAAAGGAAACTACTCACAAGGTTGATGAAAACTCTCCAACAACCCAAGAACGGTTTTGCCTTTCTTGAGGCTCATCAGTTAGGCGCAGTTCCTGAGTTTCCGTCAACCTTATGTACTACTTGAACCCAAACTCCACGAAACTAGCGAACTACACTCATCTGCATACCAATTTGGTTTTGACGGGAGGCACACCTGGAACAGAGCTGAATAGTTCGTTTATGATGTTTTTAAGCAACTGCTGCAGTAGGCAACCTCATGTTTCAGTTGGTACGAACTTCATGATATCGCGATAGATTGTATAGACGTAATACATTGCTCATAAGGTTGCTGAAAACTCTCCGGCAGCCTACGACCAGTTTCGCCCCTCTTGGGGCTCATCAAATAGGTTCCCAAGTTTCTGTCAAACTTGTATTCCACTTGAACTCAAATTGGACCGTTTTCGACAAATCCACTCATCTGCATATCAACCTGGCTTTCACGAGGGACTCAACCAGCAGCGTTGTGATTTGTTTCCTTTATGAAAATATTCTGTGATACTGTGATAACTGAAACATGAGGCAGCCTTGGTGCAGCACATTCAGTTGCAGAATATCATAAACGAGAGATTCATTTGAGTCTCTACTGAAAAGCTAGTTCATATGCAAACGATGCTTTCTTCTTTTGCGAGTTCGATTTATTGAGTACGTGAAGGAACTCGGTAGGTGGTTACCGTTGGTTAGCTGTCTGAGGCAAACTTTTCGGTAAACTATATTAACGGTGAGTGTTGGTTGTTAAACCCTCAGATACCAACTGAGTGGACAAAAACTCCATGAAGTAAAATGAAGCTATCATTCTGATCGGCAGCAAAACCATCTGAGTATAATATACTGAATATCCAAATTTATTCCCCATGTTTTTTCCGTTGCGTTAGATCGAAGTGCGGAGAAAACCGCTTTTTTTATCCGCTACTCCGAGCAATGTATGAAAAACTTTCATTAGCCTTGTGTTCACTTGTAGAAAAAAACCAGCCATGCTTATTGGAATTGCCTTGGTTTCCTGAAACTCTCAGTGTCGCCTATGAAACGGTTCAGTTTGCGCAATCCAGTAATTTGCCCTGCAACTAATTTGCTAATTAGTTTTACCTCAAAGAACGTGACCAGGAGAATAATAGCTGAATGGCACCGTAGCGACGCTTGCCAGCAACCAACTGCGATCTCACGGTAGAAGTGAGTTAGCAAGCAGATAACAGTATTCCTGAACTCCGAAGCTTCCTGCAGAAAAAAGAGATGTCACGGTCTGTAAAAGACACCTTGGGAAGCTGAATAACTCTGCCTGAGTAGCTACGTCCATATTGGTTTATTCTTCACGGTTACTTAAACGGAGTCTAATGTTTTGAGTTTTAATGAAAGGTGTTGGATGAGCTGAAAAACATGAATTGGACAAGTTGGCTTCTGAGGCGATTTGCGCATGACTGCCAAGGTGACAAACCTGTGAGCAAGGTAAACAGTCATGAAACGTGAATAATAAACCCTGCGGTCAACTTTGTTTCCAAGCTTTGGAGTTACCCTCAGATTATCATACGTAAAATCAATTTAACCCATACACTGCTTACATTAAACAGGAGTGACGTCCTTAGAGGAAATTCTGCGGTTTCAAGCGTACATGGGTCAGATTACAATCGTGCAACTTCGAGTCCTTGTAATATAGATTTTGTATCCATTCCAACATACGTTTAAGGCACAAAATATTGCGAGTTGTGTATACATAACATGCTGCTTTACAAAATTATAGAGGTTTACATCATCCATAGATGGAATATGATCAAGCGTTACAAGTACTCCAACTTCCTCATGACGTTCGTATCCCATGATCATCTTAAGCTGGTAGTAAGATAATTAGCCCCACAAGAGGCCTGATACACTTAACATGAATCTGTCCGAGTTTACCCTTATCCCACAGTGATAGTGGTATTCACGCGCCCGGTTTCTTGTTCGTTATGTCCTTTACCCGAAATCATTTGATAGTTGACGAATTTCTTATAATTTAGAGGATGACCGATAAACCATGATAATTGGCCTGATCGACAAAAAATCCGTCACGATTTGATAACTGGGTAATTTCATGGCTAGCTGATGTTACTGGTGTGTGAATGTAATTAACTGTTCAGGTTGAATAGTTCAGCTGCGTCCAGCGAACGCAGGTTTAGTTTCATTCAGCCTTGAAGGAGTTTAAAAGTGGGTTTAGCTGTGAGCAGTACCGGAACGGAGTGGTAATCGATTTGCCGGTGGGCCCATTGCGACCCAGTTAAGATGAGAAATGAACTTGGACAAACGAAGTTGATGCAGATGCACTTTCAGTACAACCCACATAGAACGAACACTACTCGTAAGTTTATTGAGCACTCTTCGACACCCCCCCCGGTTTCACCCCTCTTTTTTGGGCCCGTCAAATAGGCTGTATCTCCGAGCTTCCATCAACCTTATGTTCTATTTGAACTCAGTTCGAAATTCTCTAACTAAACTCATTCGCACACTAGTTTCGTCTTAAAAGCAGACTCAGTTGAATCCAGCTGAATTTTTCGTTTATGATGTTCTTCAACTGAATGTGCTGTACAAAGGCAGCCTCATGTTTCAGTTGGTACGATATTCGAGATGTCTCTGTACATCATCCAGACGGAACACGCTACTCATAAGGTTGCTGAAAACTCTTCGACATCCCACGACCGGTTTCGGCCTTCGTCTTCGGACTTATCAGCTAGGTGCAGTCTTAGAGTTTCCACCAACCTTATCGTACCAACTGTAACAGGAAGCGGCCTTGTGCAGCGTATTCAGTCGAAACAGAATGCCATAAACGAGAGATTCAGCTGGGTTTCCAGTTAAAACCGTCTTTCACGATAAGTTCCGGATGTAGGAAAGGTCTGAAGTTAAGCTGTTCTTTTTAAAAGACTTGTTATCATAGTCCACTTTAGATAGACTTGCTCTTAAGCCTAGAAAGACAGCAGATATTCCCAAAAAATATTAATTCTCTTAAGCTCCGAATAGTTTTGGGATAACCATTGGAAGAAAGCTATGTTACGGAAACACCTGAATTAGTGGTCCCTTTTAAAAGCAAGCCCTCATTGTGAAAGTCATCTGTCTTAAAATCCATTTTCAAGTACTGAGCTCAGGGATACTTTCAGCTGCCTTGTGTACTCTTTTTAGTCAAAGGACCAATCCTGAGAATTCACCAGTACAGGAATATCTGAAGTGATGAATTTCTACCGGATATGGAATGGTAGAAACGTGAGCCACCACTTACTCTTGTCCATATTAACTTTTGTGACTTTCGAATGAAACCGCGGTTACGCAATAAAATTTACTAAGTGAACCAAATTGGTCAAGTAGGGGCAACCTGTAGCTTTTGCCTGATCGAAATGACAGGAAATCATGAGACAGTCTTTCTTGTTGAGTTCGCGTTTTAAGCATCTGAATAGGACATATTAAGGAGCAATATACAATCTAGAATTCGTGGATTTCTCCCTGGACACTTTACTTGAGGAACTTGAAAAACGCCCATAGAAAAAACCCACAATTTTTGTAGGCTGTCTTCAGCTGTTATTACCGATGGCATGAATACAGTATGCAACAAGGGATTACTCTGTAATCCATCTTCTATGAGTCGTGCCATGCAAACTAAATACCTTAGCACATCAAGCAGTTTTGGGACCCTGTCACACCGTTAACAAATCCGGGTGATGTTACACCTGTAGTTCCAGTCCGTCTGACATAAGAAAACATGGGTAGCTGGATGTTTTAACCTGGGATCCAATCTTTGAAACGTGGTTATGGCCTTAGCTGTGGTAGCAGCCTACATCACTGGTTTATGGTTATGCCATGGTCATTCAAAAGAGACAGGTTGAACGTTGGAAGTTACGAGATTTCAGGAGGTCACTAGGACGTCATACTCCTTGGGAGGTTCAAATCCATTTCCCGAATCATCCAGGAAGTCACTTTGAAACCTCCAAAGGGTAGTATCGTACGTTGGTTGTCGAGATGAAGCTTGAAATTTTAACGTATGTGCTCATTGTCAGTTGCATACCCGATATGCATTTTCATCTCCGAGAAAAAAACATTCTGTCCAGGAAACTCATCTAGTCAGTATAGGAATCAGTGAGGCGCTTCGACGACCCTTCAACTTTCACGTGAGAAGGTCCCCTTCAAAGTTGGAAATGTGTAACAGAGATTATCATTCTGGTGAGACCAACGGGTTTAACTAATTACCCACCATTCTTACGACGTCGTCGTGTTATCGCTTAAAAATGCGAATTGTGTCATTGGGACTGAAGCAATGATTCGCGTCTTCTAGATTCCTGTGATCAAAAGGATATCATGAACAGGGGACTGTATCGATTATCCGCTGAAATAAATCAAGATTTTTCTTCCATAGGGAAGTCGAACAACTTGAGGTTCAGACTGAACTGACTGTTACATTTGGCAATGGTTTCCTTGAAACACTTTTACTATTCCCAAACAGTTGGGAGTGAAGGACTATGGTTGCTAAGGTTGAAATATGTATCAGCTAGTCAGCACGTAGAGCACCTCAAAAACCTGAATAAAATTGGAGGACCACGACAAATTTCATGTTGTTGCCGAAAATGTCTCAGTCTGTCGGCGAGATTGCCACTGCTGCACCCAAGTCGGCTCCCACGGACGTCACACTCGAAAAAGCAGCGACATGGAGTAGTAGAGTTGAAGGTCTCAGCTATCCTATGGATGTCTGAAAAGTGGGTGGAATGGGTGGAATATCCGTCCCGAGCCTGCACACACACACACACAACCACCCCACAATGGCAGTCTTGCTGTTACTGATGACGCATGTTGCGTGCGAGAAAGCCTATCTGAGCCGATCGGCAGCCTCCGAACCTGAGGTCGTTTTTCTGGTGATCCGGTCGGCGCTTTGGTTCCTTTTGCTTGCACGATAGCCATTTGAGGCATACCTCGCATGCAACTTGCGCACTCAGGCCCATTGGGTTACAACGTGCTGTACGCGGCTTAGCCACAGGTCTTTTGAACACTGGCATGAACCAACAAAGCAGTGGGCGAAACGACCGTAGAGGCATATTTGTATATATAGGTCTACCATCTCGATGTGGTCATAGCCGCTAGGGCGGGTGGTGGGGACCGGATCACTTCACGAGTGACTAAGAGGAAAACAAGATGAAAGAATCCGATTCATTTCGAAAACTGATAGAAGAGTTTCTTCAGATAGGTTCTTTGGAGTGTGGAAGGCCTCAGCCCACCTAATAATAAAAACGAGGGGTTCAGGCCAATGAATTGTATCCTGCTACATAAAATTCATACGGGGGGTTTCTTACCTCTTTGATTATTCTACCATTGGTTCCACATACAGTCGGCAAGGCAATATTACGTAGTATATGATGCATTTTTTCGGATGTCATTTTCCATGTAGATCATCATCTCAGAACTCGAGCAGACGGCTGCTGACACTGTTCAAAGGGTGCAGATGTCGCGGTTCCATTTACACAACAATAGTATGGTGGGCAATGCTTTTTCGGGAGAACACAGCTAAACCGTATATTTCGGTACTATGTTGGACTGACAATATATGTATCTATGCTTAAGCCTTTGTAGCTTGGACCGTCCGGAAACACAGGATCCTAGTTGTGAATTTTAGATTCATATGTTAAAATGGAATAAAGCAGACTCGCTGAGAGCAAAAATGTTTGCCAAAATCTTCAGTTGACGGTGCAAATTTCAAGACAGTATCCACTATAGGGAGCAGCATGTCTGTGCAGTAACACCTCGGAATCCAAACTTACATTACTGTACTACCAAATTCTCATGGACTTTAACATACGATCATTATTTTAAACGCGGTCTATGTTTGTACTACGGCTTACTTGTCCGCAAACTTAATAACTAGTATCAGGCCGACTAAATGAGTATGAATCTTTCTTTTGGTATGACACGCTGCTTATACAGCTGCTGAATTCTCTACCAGTCGAACTCTTCTTGGGGCTCATTAGGTAGGCACAGTTCCCGGGATTTTTATGTTCCACTTAAACAGCTAGCTGTTAGCAAGCGGCAGATGAGTAGGCAGTGTGCGAATTCTCTCATGCATAAATTGTATGTTACCCGGCCTTTTCACCGTCACGCTGCGGTAAACTCGACTGTTGGTTTTGGCTCCCAGTTCCTCTCTTTGTTCCCACTGGATTCAGTTCATTTGCAAATACAGACTGACAAATTTTACACAAGCCAGACTTTTAATTGTAGCCCGTGCACTAGGACAGGCACTAGTTTGGTTTGCCCTTTCACGCACTCTCCTCAAAGTTGGGTAAATTATTCAGTGTAGTTGATATGGAAGGTGGTCTTACCTCACGTTTTCACATCAGTGGAAAATGTATCATGAGATTTACATTTGGTGGAGAACGGAAGAGTTGGCCACGATGCGAATTTATCCGAAATGTAGCCAGTGCATTGGAATATCAGATTTTGTTAAATTTGCGACAGCAACCTTAGTGGATAGGCTGAAATCGGTATTGTCGAACACACAAGTCTAACATTACCGTGAAACACTTATTTGACATACTACATTTCTCCTCTTCTCAAAGGATCAACCAGTAAAGTATACAATTTTCCTTTGGTTCCTCAAGGCTATTGCTATGTCTTAAGTATAAGAGGTGACGGTATTGCAAGAATGGTTACATTTATCGAAACATTCCAGGCGTTCTTTTCAGACTAGACCAGCTATCTACTACTGCCATTGTGGTAAATTTGAAAGTGGACCGCTTTTTGCGTTGTGCAATTTCAAACAACGGTCTTGCTATGTATGGTTAAGTCTCAAGTAGCAAGTTCATGAGTGGGGATACAGACAGTTTCCCCCTTATCAATAATTTTGTTGATTAGAATTTTATCTCAGAACCTGTCTTTTCCTTTTGCCCGAGTTATTTGGAGTTCCATTAATCAACGCGTCCGCTACTCTATTTATAAGGACTGTGTTTACTGCGGAGTTTGAAAAAAAAACACTTGAATCGTAACAAATGTAAAATATTTATAGTCTGTGAAGATTTGCAGTTTTATATATTGTGCTCCGGTTTACGACATCATTTCCAAGAATTACCTAGTCCGTACTGGGTGCCGAAAACCGTTAATTACTGGAAGTATTTGCGTGTTTGTGTGTACGTCACCCTTCGAAGTATGAATACTTGGTGCAATTTTACTCTGGCATTTATTAGCGGGCATGCTGACATTTCCAATTTGCAAATTGAATTCGGCTCTGTCCAAAGACCTAGTAAAGTAAGTATTTTGGCAAGAAAATTCATCAGTTGCTTTGAACCGCTCAGTCAGAATTTATTCGAAATAGGATATTTGTTTGTAAACGCAGTAAGTCGGTTCAAATAGCAACAGCGATAAATTCACTAATCCAGGCTGATTCAAATTTTCATTGAAGGCTTAAGGGTTTACTGTCAGTCGCGCCAAAATCCCGAAGTAAAAATTCACAACGCCATGGTGGCCGATTAGATAAAGCGTGTTGGCTACACAGCTAGAATTAGTTCAACTAGTAGAACACTTGGCCAAGTGCTCTCATTTGCATACAAATTTGGTTTTGACGACAAACTCAACTGAATCCAGTTGAGTCTTTTGCTAATAATGGTATTATTTCTGGTAGCTACCTTTTGAGCCACAGGAAGGGAGAAACCGGCCGTGGGCTGCCGAAGACTTTTAAACAACCCTATGTGTTGCGCCCAGTGGGACGCTCATTTATGTGTGATACATGTGAAAGGTGAGTGAAAAAGTAATATCACCGACAGGGAAACGTTACACGAGGCACTGAAACATTCATGAACAAAATATGCCGGACTGCCAAATATTTCATCTCACCGCGTTCATGTCAAATAGTATGAAGGCCAAAGGCCAATAAACACGTCCTTTTCTGGAGAGGTCAGCTTGAGGTCAGGTCAAAAGCAATATGTTCTGTGAGGGGATCTTTTCTAAGAAGTACTTTACTTTTGAAATCCGTTTCAAGGGACCAGAGAGATGTGGTCTCCAAGGGATGGGCTCTTTTGAGGGTAGCCTATACGGACTGAGACAACTGTAGTATGAAATTTGTCCAGTCTGTTTCTATCAAGGAAACCTTAACATGGACACTATTGTACCATATAGTATAAGAAACTCCACCAGCACCGTCTTTGTTCAGGTTGATACTATTCGGATGAGCATGTTCAAATTCTCAGCAAATGTCATTCACTTCAGCTGTCTAGCCGATTTACGAGTCATGTGAACTTCATCCGAAAACAAAACAAATTTAACACAATTTTGTGTGCTTGGACAGTGAAAGAAGCTGTTAAAACAACCGCGTTGATTCAATAAGATACAATTTTTGAGCTAAAATATACAAACGTGATACGAGCGTTGCACCGCAGTTAAAAAGCTACTGTTCGCGATTGCATGTATCTCTCGTTGGTGGCTTACGCTGTGTACGTAACCAAAGCAACCGTGAACTTGTGTCAAGTGAACAATAGGGCCCGACTAGTAGTGAGGTATAAAGTTTTGACCAAAGGGTATGCCGAAATGAACAATGTATGCATTGTGAGGAATTCAGCTTGATAAAAAACGTTGAACAATTTTCGGTACGTTTTCTGCAGCTCTATGGGGAACAAAATTATATTGGAAACAAAGACGAGGTCTAACCACAGTAACAAAACAAGATAGTTTACGACCCTTTCAATTGCTTGTCCCAGCCACATAAGGTTGACGAAAACTCGGGGACTGCGCCTGCCTGATCAGCCCCAAGAAGGGCGAAACCGGTCGTGGACTGTCGAAGAATTTTCAGCAACCTTATAAGTAGTACATTGCGCAAAATTACATGCATCGCGATATCTCGAATATCGTGGCAACTGAAACGTGAGGCGGCCTGGTGCAGCACATTCAGTTGCTTGGGAACATCACAAACGAGAGATTCAGCTGGGTTCCAGGTGAATCTCTCGAAAAACCAAATTTGTTTGCAAATGATCGTATTTCGCTAATTTCGTGCAATTTGGTTTCAAGTAGAACATAAGGTTGACGGAAACTCGGGGACTGCGCCTACCTGATGAGCCCCAAGAAGGGCGAAACCGTTCGTGGGTTGTCGGAGAGTTCTCAGCAACCTTATGAGTAGTGCATTACGTATCTCATATTGACCTTTCTGTTACTGCTAGCAATATCCCTTTACAAATGACAATCCAGCAATACAGATGTGAAATAACAGTTATCCCATGTGGAATAGATACCAAAGAAAACAAACGCCACGCTGTTCACCCATATTCGGTGGATTCAATTCATTAGCAAAGTGAATTCGACTGTGCTTCGTCTTCGTCATTACCATCAGCATCATCCTGATCGACAGTGTAACATCAGTGTTCAGCACTGACACTTCACTGCCGTTCAATCTCCCTTTATTTGAAAGACCCATCGTGAAGGAAAGAAAAAAGGTGGATGGGGGACGGACTTTGATCTAGCTTATCACAATCATTCCAAGGTGCAAACACCTTGGAATACACTCATCCAGGAAATCTGGATGAAGAGTGACATCCAGAACGCCAATGACATCGATTAGCAGCCATATCTTACAGTATCTCCAACCAGACCCAGTGTGGGTGACACGAACCCCACCCTGGAAGATGAGTCGACCAACAGCACCCAGACTTTCCTAATCTATTTCATACCCCTCTGCCAGGTCAAAGATTTACCATCTCTCTGCTTGCGCAACAATGAATTGGACACAGAAAACCACTTTCTTCGGCAAACGACGGTTTGGCAAGCGCAATACACGGCCTAACCAACGCAGCTTCTAGTGCTGGACACACAATTCGGTCGAAGCCCCCCGTTGGACAACGAAACACTCGCTTTCTAATTGCTTCGTTACAGACTCGCCGACAGCAACCCACACTAGCTAAGGCTCTAAGACAACAGCGTTCGAAGACCTGAAGATGTCTCAGTTCCGCTGCACGAAAGGGTCACTTCTCGCACCCACACAACAAAACATCCCGTACTATAGACTGATGCACACATCTCTTGAGATTCAAGGATACACCGCTTTGACGCCATAGGTGTCTCAAATTAGCAAACGCTACCCGAGCCTTTGATATTCCTTCATTGACCTCATCTGGCACATTACTACCGAACTGATAGAATTTGCAAGATACGTAAAACGCGCCACAACTTCGAGTGCCTGCACTTGGATTGTGAGCGTGTTCAGTGAATGCATGTCCCCAAACGTAACCTTACACTTTTTGGGTGAAAAACGCATTTTACAGGATGGGATGACTTTGGTCAGTTCATCCAAAGATACCTGTGCCTCCTTTTCTTCCTCGAATATGAGAGAGATGTCGTCCGCCTATTCCAGTTTGACAAGGTTTTCATCAGTAGCTATTTGAACACCAGGGTTTTAAAGACCTTCCAGCGATCATCTCATAATCCCGTTAACCGCGAAATTAAATAAGAATAGAGAGAGTGGGCACCCATGCCACCAACATGCCCGGAAGTCTGAGAATAAAAGGAACTTATTACGTTCACAGGCTTCCTGGGCGTTCCTTGCTGTGAATGCGTCTTAAGGAGAACTGAATTGAATTCTCCTGGGAAATCCAGGAATAACGAAATTACGGGTTGTTTTTACGTATGGCGTTGTTCTAGCACCTAATGGGGTGTGAAGAATTGGTCACCGCAACCCCTATCAGCCCGGAATCCTGTTTGCTGCTCTCGACTCCGTCCTTCACAAGGCGCCATGAGGGTGTTGTTAAGACTGCGGCCAAACTAATTTCCCTGTGATTATCGCACTCAATAAAGCACCTTTTTTGAAGCTGGACACTATCACCGACTCTCCCCAGTTGTCTGGAACTGTATCCTTCTACCAAATGCAGGCAAACAGATCAGACGAGCACTGACAGAGGACTTCACCCCCATCTTTGAACAATGCGGGTGGGAGGTCATCCGGACCAGAAGCTCGGTGGCGCTTGAAGGAAGATATGCAGTCAAAACCTCCGAGGCCATAGAGCGTTCCAGGTTCACCATCCAGGGTTCTACTTCAGTTCTAGCACCCAAACGAGTGGCAGCATTTGGCCACAAGAATTGTTGTTCACAGTGCTCGGCTGACGCTCAGTTGAGTGGTCGTTTTGGACAGGAACCAAGACTCACGAACAACTGCTAGCACCTGCTGCATTTGTGTGCTGACCCCAGACTGTTTTTGTGATGCTCTAATGTCCGAAACAACTGAAGTCGCCTAGCCACATGGTGCCCCCTGTATTTGAGCCAACCTGCAAAACAGACAGACCACATTGCCATTAGCTATACGTCACGTGGGTAAGTTACTGACTATCGCTCGTTCTGGGACACCTCTATAGATTCGGATCACGTGCTTGCTTTTTCTGCTTCTTATCGCGCTTCTCAGAAGTGCGCAAGATTAGCACATCTCCCCTTGCCATTGAGAAACTCTTGGACCGTGATGTGAATTAAGTCTGCTAGAACCACCTACTGGAGTCCAAATGAAGTCGGAAAAACTTCTCCTGATGTTGATTCTTACTGGAAGGTGCTGTCCGCAGCCCTGCAATATCTTGGGTGCCCCACTTGTGGAATGACTCAACCAACGAGACCTAGGCCCTGGATCTCGAGCAGCCCTATAAAACTGCTCGGAGCTCGGACAAGTATCCCTTCGGAAATAAGGGAATGCCTTTTTCCTTCAAGCGTCACTGAGCTGTAAATCCTGAAGAACTCTCACAGGTTCTGTCAAATGGTGGAGGTAAAATTTTTAGCTGACGTTTGTCTGACTTATTTGTCTCTATCTGGAAGAAATTGACCATCTCGACTAACTGGGGTAAGTCGATGATGGTGCCCATTTTCAGGTGTTCACATTGGGTGTGACGACCAAAGAGGAATTAGCATGACTCCCGTCGTAAATAAACTCTACGTCGCTTATTTTACGTCATTTTATGAAGGCGCATGAAAAAGAGACTCGAGAAAAGCAAGCAGAATTCCGGCCGAAAAGGGGCTGTGTGCACTATATCTTCACACTCCGCCAAGTGCTAGAGCAACGACGTGCGTGTGGGCGCCCAAAGTTCTTGGGTGTTTTTTGGCTTCAATGGTGCGTTCTTTTTCACACGCTTGCGCAACACGGTATGTCCAAGAAGTAAGTGAGAATAATGTACTGTTTGTATTCACGTACTTGTTGGAGCGTGAGAGAGTAGGGGAGCCCTGCAAGTGCTTCCCACAAAGAGTGATGTTCGCTCTCTCCAATTGTTTTAAGTTCGTCATTGATTAATTGTTGGACAAACTCTGTTGGGGTTCCAATCCACGGGGTTCAGATCTATCCGGAACTAAAAACTTGTCGTCGTGAGATATGCAGACGACAGTGTTCTCAATTTTTTAAGAAGAGTAGGAAGCGCAAGTAGATATAGAAAAGCTGACCAAGGTTATCCAGTCCATCAGCATGCTTTTCGCGTACACAGCTCGCAAAGTCATGCTGCGCGGTCTTCGAACCTATCTCTGAGATTTCAGCGAGACACACTGGATGTTGTGGAACATTGTAAGCATCTTGGAATTTGCATTAGCCCTAACGGTAGTGTGGTAGACGAAGTCAACACACGAATCTCAATGACCAGAACTGCGTTTTCCAGCTGTTGTACGGCTGCGAGACTTAACCATTCCGGCGGAGGATGAGACATCTGGCCTTTGACCACCAATGCCTCAAAACCATAGCTGGAGTCAGTTGGAATCAACGGATTCGGCATAAGGTGATCAGGAAATTGGTTCTTGGTGAAGCAGCCCGTGCTCCAATCAATGGATGAATCCGGTACTACAAATTACATAGACTGGGCCATGTGTTACACATGCTGAGTTGCCGGTTGTCTTTCGTGCCTAATTCGGAGTGGGGTAAAACTAGAGGTGGACAGAATCTGACATTTCAGAAGACAATGAGGGGTGCTACGAAAGTTTGGCGCCATTGGTGCTGTTCGCATCCCAGGATGGGTACCACGTGACCCTCCATGTACTTAGGTAGAAATACTGAACGATGTGGCACTTGATGGATGTCATTAGCACTCACGCTATTAGTTTCTATCCAGATTATTTGACTGAGCGTTGGAGTTGTGGACACCTTGGGGTAGCCCCAAGTCCTCCTCCCTGTCCTATTTTTTCTTTCCACTATGAGGTTTTAATAAAATAAATTTGCATCTTGTACGGCAGTGAAGCATCAGTATTGCTGTTATTGTTGAAGATGATGATACTCTCGTTCGTTTCACTAGGAAGGCGGGCTTGATCCTCCACTTATCTGGAATACCCTGTATATAACGTGCCAATACCGTCGACGTGCACTGGTTACGTCTAAATCTTCGCAATAAACGTGGCTGTTGTGGTTCCTTATGCAAGACCCTTGTTTAGTGACAAGTGCGTCATGAATCAACCTATCTACATTTCACATATTTCCGTAGCCCGTAAGTCTGCGCTTGTGTGAAGCTTACAGACATGTACCGGACGGAAACTAGGATCTGCGGTTTCTTTGATACCGCACCTACTGTCGTTTGTTAGGTGGCTTTTGTGCATGATATATTGTCGAACAACCCAAATCAACCTACCACACACGAGGGGTGCAGCAAGCGACGTTTAGCTGCTGGCACACTTACTATCGTAGTCTCCTACCGTCAGATTTACGGGCAAATTTCACGTGCACCCATTAAATAAATGGGCATCCAACCGTTTTAGGCGGAATGGGATTCGGAAATTCGCATGAGGAACACGTGGGTTTTCGAGCACTGCAGTGATACTCCCTTTAGATAGCCTTAATTCGACAAGGAGACAGTTTTATTTTTCTCCTGGACGACCTTAAAAATCGTACCGAGACACACTTTGTTTTCGGCTTTATGAATGATGTCTAGACACGTCTGGTCACTTTGACTTTAAAAAAATGCAGTTTTGGACACGGTCGGATTACTCAGCAGTGGACAGTGGCTGAGATTAGAAGCCCTTCTTTGGATGGACAACACTTCAATTGTTTACTGTTAACTCTAGAGAATATATAAATGCAGCACAGAATTAGTTGAGTTGAATAACACCTAACTTTTCCATCGAGCGCTTCCCGGCGTTGTCTGGATCACAGTGCAGCATATCCGCCTACCACATATAAGGTTCACTGACAATCAAATGGGCCTGGATTCACTTTCGTTCTGAAGTGAGTGCCAGTGTCATCAAGCATCAGTTCGCTAATTCAGCAAGCTTCAAGAATGGCGTGGAGGATGACTTTTGTTGTCATGTTTCTGAAGCCACTGCTGTTGTCTGCTCTGAATGAGCCACGCTAATGTAACCCATCCATTTTTATTATGAATATGTTGGAAAGACATCGCTTTGTCTTTGCCTTCAGAAATCAGTCAAGGAAAGGATTTTTGAAGAATGGCATTAGTTGAAATAAGTGGTGTGCATCGAAGTTCAGATGATCATTTACGTCAGACTGGTTACCGGACACAAAGACAAAAGGTGAACGCAATTTTATCGCCTGAGGACCTTATTTATGACAAATACACTCATTTGCAAATCAATTTGGTTCTCACGGAGACTCAACTGAATCTCTTGTTTATGGAAGTGATTTCCGGTCTTGCTTGGGTTGTCGCCCGCGTGTCTAGCCCGTTCTTTGTGTCCAGAGTTGGCGAATTAATAAGCTGTTGCTTTTAGAAGCCAATTCTGATCCATCCGAATCGCATATAGTCCGGAACTACACAGAGTTGTTCAGCTGACTGTACCTTTGTCAAATGCGTCGGAGAAAATCAAAACCTATTGAACAGTTGGAACTTAGACTTCTCCGTCAGGCGAGTAATTTGAGACCGTAAATCAGGCCAGCACCAGCGAAGATTTGTATCATTGTTACTTTCGTGGTATTTGACAAATTTCCGCCTGTTTGGGCGATGCGGAGGATTAAGTCAAAACATGCATTTCATACGTGGTTTCCTAGACAGGTTCGCGAATATAACCACTGCTACTAAAAATGATGTTTTCTCCAAAGTTCCCGAAGAGAATACTAAATGTTAATGACAGAATGACTTTTACCCCTTCATAACGGCATACACCAAAAACGAAACTGCAAATCCTGAAACGTGGATGACACGCTTACATACATCGTGAGTGAATCAGGTAAATGGCTGGATTTTAAAACGTCCTGAGATGAAAAATAAATATTCTTCGCGAAATGTTAGGCACAAGATCCCAGCTTTGTATGCATACTCGTGTACAAATGTAGAAGTGAAAAACTTTTGCAACTCGTTAACATGAAGTTAGCTCTAGGCATAACGTGATGCTTCGTTTTTCTCTCCAAAAAGCAGCTTCAAGCAAAGGTTATGTTACGACGATTATAAATATTGACAAAGTTCCGTCTTAATCCAGTTGGTATGTTGCAGGACAAAGGTAAACGTCCCTTCATGATACTGCTTGGAAATAAAGGATTGAAACAGCCTACATCATGCGAGCAAAGCCATATAACGACCAAAAGTGCGTATTAGATGGCTGGTGTGAGACTGGAGATTGTGGCGCCTGGCGTGGGACAGCCGACAGCTGTCAAAATTAGAAATAAATGTACACGCTCCAGCTGTTCATGCGAGTGCTCTCAGGTGGCGACTACTGCCACAGGTTCTGGCACTAATTTTAAACACGACGAATTCTTCACTAAATATATTCATTCGCACAATAATTTGGCTTTAGCGGCAAGCTGAGCTGAATCCCAGCTGAATTTCGGATTTATGAACTTCTTCAACTGAATGTGATAACATATTAAGCCGTGAAAGACGAATGCCTTTCAGTCACACTTTTGTTCAGTTGGTTTTCCATACCCGATAAAAACCCAGACGAAAATATCTCGCCCAGATAACTGATTCGAATAAATTTGGGCTTTTTAAAAAGGGATGAAGCGGGAAGACAAACTAGTAATGTAGACCTTCAAGAAATGTTCCATATGGATTAGGTTATTGCGTTAGTTTTACAATGGACACCTCAGTGAAATGGGTTGACGGCTTCCGATAAACAGCTGTTGCAGTCGCTCGTTTTAGCACTCAAGTAAAGCGTTACTGTCTACGAAACTTCCCTGGCCAACCGAACATGCGTACTTCACCCCTGATTTCACAAATTTCGCAGGTGGAATGCTTGTTGAATGTCGTGTATTTTCGTATTACTCAGTTGCATCAGTTACGGTCACGATTCAAGCCCCAACTGAATTTTTGATTACATTTTGATCAATGGCTGAACGCCTCTTATAATGAGGGCAACCTTCGCTCTTTTTAAAAAGAAGCAATGAATCCTTCCCGGATAGGCTTGTCACAAGACCAGACCTAATTTGGTATTAGTCAAGCAAAGAGTTTCTCTCATATGAGAAACGGTCCCGAAGATTATTACACTTGTTCCTCTCTTGGAGTTATGGCCTGCCGAAAGCTCTATTAAGGACAGCACATTAGATCATGAAGTCAATCATGTGAACTTCTGAAGGACAAACTTGTGTTATATAACGTTCCAGAGAACTAAAGTTTTAAAATGAGGACTGTAAAACTGCATGAATTTCCGTTCAGTGTCTACATTCTTTTGGCGGCTGTTCGAATGACGCAGTATAGCTAATGTAAAAAGCAAGCTAGTGCAAACTTCGTCCAGCAATATGAAGAAGCACTGAGTCATCATTGTTCACTTATCGCATAAGGGTAGGGTTTCCTCGGGGCACTAATTCGGGAGGATCAAATTTCTTAATTTATCAGATTTTTACTTGCCCGGTGGTTTCTTACAACGAGGCAGGACTTGGATAAATTTGTGGGGTAGCAATCACAGGGCATCAAATCTTCTTCGTCTCAATAATTCAAGACTTGATATAGTTTTACAGTTATTCAGGGCCCACAACCACTTGATTGTGAATTTTTAGGCCAGCGGCTGCAATAAACGGGCTAGTTCGCGCAGTTTTCTGCACCCCTATGGGTAGTTTATATCGTCAAGAAATGTTATATTAGCCAGCTGAATATGATTTTCAATAGGGATTTCGTGCTGCTAGTGAAGCCAACTTTGCTGAAAAGCTCAGAAGCGCTGTATAACTGTTTCAGTCTTATTGGTATTCATCTGCAATGTGCATCTCACGAAACTCCAAGAAGTTTCGAACGTGTGACCTCCCGGTTAGTAGTTTGAAAAAAAAACCTAGAGTTTCGTGAGATGCGTACTGCTGCTGATTCTAGGTGAGAATGAAACTAATGGGGAGAATGTTGGCGGCTCAGGTAGCATAGATTTACTTTACTGGTTGCTTTTCTCACTTAGCTGCGCAATTTTGATGCAACGTTTCATCACCCATAGTGATGGAGTCATCAGTGAGCTGTTTGGCTGCTTAGTGAAGCGCAGCGATGGGTCGGTGCTTGTAGGTTGAGTATTGATGCATGTGTATTGACATACGTGCAGCTAGCCGGTCACGATTGGTTGTTCGGTCTGGCAGTTCAATGGGTGCAGTAACTAGCGAGAACACTGTGATTTTGCTTGATGAAATGAGATATTCCAAAAGCAAACCAAAGCCATTTTCTCGATTGATATCCTGAATAACGACACATACCATCAGCTTGGCCCTGTGTTCAGTGCAGCAAGACTAGTAGCGACAAATCAGGACACAGGATAACGGTCCAACCAATGGAACACCGGCACAGAGACAGATGTCCCACTACACTGTTTTTGATATTTCATCGTGACATAGCTACTGGCCCTTGTCAGGTAGCAAGTTTCCAACGTTATCTTTGAATAACTCACATGCAGATAGTCCTATTTTGTACCTCTAAAGGATGTAATCCACCACTTGAAATAGTCAGACAGTATGTTATATTTTAACTGTCTGTAGTGGGCAAGAATGTAGTTCATTTTCGAAGGTTTTTCGTCGTATCAAATGGTTGGTGCGTAAGTAGACACTGCAAGGAAAAATACCTGTTAGTGTTTCCACTGGTGTGAGTTGTAGTGGCGGGAAATAGACGGACGGAAAAAATTAGAATGGTTGCGGGTAATCGGCGGAGTGGAGGTTTTCAGGGAAACCTGCTGCGTCCAAAATGCGTTGTCGAGTGTTTAAATAGCGTGGGCGCCGTTATCTCGATTATTTTCCTGTTCGGAGATGCGGTAACCGTCTATCGACAACGAAACACGAGTATGCAAAAAAGTAGCCGAACGATCGGTTTGCTTGAAAATTTACACGTTAGACCGTCACGAAGAGACTGGACCTTACCGTGGTGTGACGGTGGTGTGACGCACCTCAGCCACCCATTGACCTATACTGGGAAGTGTCCCCGCGACACTCACCGAGTCTCTCATACCAGGTTTGTCAATGGCTAGAGGTCTGACGAACACAGTCACCTGGTCCTCCAGGTTGGGGGTTGGAACATGTGGCGACTTGTTCCATAGAAATGGTGATGCATTTGCATTTCCAGCCAAACACCACTGCCATGAGCCAAAGGCTTTGGTTGAGGACCCTAATCGTCCTCCTGTCTAGGTGTGAGGTCCCTGAAATTATCCCAGGCCACGTACAACCATGATACCTACATCTAACAATAAACTCATGCCACATCGGCCGTCGCGTGGTGCTATCAGCCGGGTCGCCTTACTCGCTACATACAGCAGGGCGGGTAAGCGAAAACAGGCTACTGCTGATGCCTCCCTTCTTTCTCTTTCGCATACTTTTTCCTCCCCCTCTCCCCACCCCATTAGTAACTCAACCCTTGTAGGCCCAGCATTTAGGACCGATGACTCCGTTCGTCTTGCATCGGTCTTGCATGCAGCATCTGCTCGTCATATGGCGGCAACATCCTCAGTTATCTTCAAATCAATCTTCAAGCCTCGACACCCAGCCTATCTGGCCGCCTTCGATGTACGCACTCTGAAGCAGGCAGGACAACAAGCTGTTCTTGCTCTTACACTGGACGCGCTTGGCGTTGATGTGTGCTGTGTCTCAGAAACAAGAATTCAAGATGCAAGCACAGTGGTTGAGCTAACCGGCCCATCAGTCTCCACTCGCTTCCGGCTGCGAACCTCTGGTGATCCAAAGGCTGCTGCGGCGGGATGTGCAGGGGTTGGTATTGTTCTGAGTCACCGGACGGAAGCATCCGTGCTTGACTGGATACCTGTTGATAGTCGCCTCTGTGCGGTTCGTCTGGCAACGTCTGTGAAG
>SJOL01006473.1:213742-304448 GCA_004794785.1 Opisthorchis felineus
TGTGTCCAGCACCAGAAGCTGCGTTGGTTGGGACACGTGTTGCGTATGCCTAACCATCGTTTGCCGAAGCAGAGAGGTGGACAACACTTGACCTGGCAGAGGGGTATGAAGGAGATTACGGAACGCTTGGGTGCCATCGGTGCTACTCGCCTTCCAGGATGGGGACCGCGTGATCTTCACTGCGCCTGGTTGGAGATGCTGCAAGATATGGCTGCCAACCGATGTCAGTGGCGATCTTGTTGTCAGTTTCTATCCAGATTGCCTGAATGAGTGTGTGGAGATGTAGGCACCTCGGAATGATTGTATTAGGCTAGCACTAAGTCCCTTCCCCGTCCACCTTTATTTTCTTCACAATAAGGCTTTCAAATAAATCATGGTTGTACGGTAGCAAAGCATCGATGTTGAACACTGATGTCATGCTGTCGATGATGATGATGATTACACGTTAGAGGCTGCAACTCAAACAGACAGAACAGGTGTAAATATCGAACGGAATCTGGTTGCGGTGATCCGCTCGGTCTTCATTAATCAAACTTTGGGACTATCGATCTTCAGTGCCACCTCGGATTAATTTAGCGCTTTGATTTTCACACCGCTGTTAAGCATTTACTGTCAGTATTCAACTGCCCCATAATTGAACAGCTACTGCCATGGTTGCCATAATGGTGTGTGATATTTTCAACCTGAGGCAACTACACGTCCCCTTTTTGCTGCATCTCTTTTGGGAGGACTTCGCACAGGAGAACAGCATAGCTTATACGTGTACAACTTACAATATATTATAAATAATGTTATATATATAAACCTAGGTAGGGGTTTAGAACGAGTGTGGCAAATTACTTCTTGAAAGCTGGATTATTCCACTAGTTTGGTGACAACTAATTTGACTGAAGACCTAGGGCGTTATTTTTTTCATGGGTAAATGATCTGGCAGTAACTAGGTCTACATAGGATCATACAATCATAAATTACGCGAACAGAGTACTGTCGTGCGATATCGGCCGTGGCATGGTAACATCATTATGGCCGCCTTGTTTACTGCATACTGCTGAGCAGATGAACGGAAATATGTGGTTGTTGACGCACATAGTTCTTCTCCGTTATTTTTCTCCCCTGTCTCACTTAGTGTAGGTTACAGCTGTAGGCCTGACAACTGAGCACATTGGAGTTTAACCAGTCGCCTAATAGGGATCATAGCTACCAGTTTCCGATCGATATTTATACCTGTTCTGTCTGTTTGTGTTGCAGCCTCTAACGTGTAAATTTTCAAGCAAACCGATCGTTCGGCTACTTTTTTGCATACTCGTGTTTCGTTGTCGATAGACGGTTACCGCATCTCCGAACAGGAAAATAATCGAGATAACGGCGCCCACGCTATTTAAACACTCGACAACGCATTTTGGACGCAGCAGGTTTCCCTGAAAACCTCCACTCCGCCGATTACCCGCAACCATTCTAATTTTTTCCGTCCGTCTATTTCCCGCCACTACAACTCACACCAGTGGAAACACTAACAGGTATTTTTCCTTGCAGTGTCTACTTACGCACCAACCATTTGATACGACGAAAAACCTTCGAAAATGAACTACATTCTTGCCCACTACAGACAGTTAAAATATAACATACTGTCTGACTATTTCAAGTGGTGGATTACATCCTTTAGAGGTACAAAATAGGACTATCTGCATGTGAGTTATTCAAAGATAACGTTGGAAACTTGCTACCTGACAAGGGCCAGTAGCTATGTCACGATGAAATATCAAAAACAGTGTAGTGGGACATCTGTCTCTGCGCCGGTGTCCTTTTAGAAGACTTGGTCAAATCAAGCTGCGCTATACCAGTCGGATGTTCCTTCAGTTTCTGGAGCATCAATCTAGCTTAGCGAAATCTGAAGCCACCGGGCTGTTGGGCCAGACACACTTCAATTACCAGCTTCATGAATACAGTGGTACAATTGTATGAATGTTTGGAGGAAGGAGAACCCTTTCTTTGAAGTTAGAGGCAATTAACTCGTATACCTCTATTCAAATACGGCATTTGAATTGACTGTTCCTGTCGTAGGTGCACGAGATCTACATCACTGTTAGTACGCGTAATGGCATTTCAAATACGCTGAACTACGGTGAGGGAGATGCGAGTAAAACTGATGCAAGTTAGCAATCGACCAAGTAGGGGAATGCGTTGTGCACATTACGTCAGATGCCTGGACGCTGCCACGCATACCAGTTTCTCACTGACTTTAAGGAAACTTGAAAAGGAAAAAGCAGTGTAGGAGTGTCAGTGAAGCTAAACTATGCACAGGGTGCTATTTTGTTAGATGATGAAGAACAGGTTATACAAACTAGTCATTACAGAATGCCAAAGCCGTCTTTTGTTTAACATACCTTTTGAATTCACTGAGCGCATTCATGCCCCAGGATATCCAAGCCTCTTATGCTCCTCTGAAATTTCATGTTTGGTTATCGGTTTTATGTACATTGGTAGGTGTGCTGTTCGTGATCGTATATGCATGACGGTTATTGTGCGTGCCATCAAGATGCGAGCAATAACTCTAAGTTTGTATAATTTAGGGTATCGCAAAACTAAAGCTAAAATACCGCTTATACAGGTAGACTGCAATAACAGACTTATTTGTGTTTGCGAAACTTGGTTCCTCCAACCCAGAGACCATAAATACCTGTAAATATTTGAACCACCAGGCTTTGCGTTTTACAGAAAAAAAGAGCTGAACATAGCTTACCTGAAAAAAAGGTGCTTAAGCGAGCAATTAGTAACGACCCAAAATCGCACAGATAATACAGAACACCAATCAACCCAAGGTAGCAGGTTGTCCATTACGCAACTCGAGGCATTAGAGGCAACAACTATGACGAAACATGTGGACGGTCAATAAACGAAAATAAATGACAGTATTGCACTCCGTTTAAAATCGTTTTATTCCACTCGATTCATGTTAAAGTGAGTCAATAGGTCAAGCTTCTTTCACACACGCTTAACCTCTCCAAAATCAGTCATGTTCTTCGGGATCTTTGCCATATCTGTGGTAACATGGCAGTCAGAAACGTGGGTGGAGAAGCCGGACATGTGTGGTATGCGGGATTTGTTTACGAGAGGGACCCAATGAAAAAAGACGCTGCTTCTTCATAAACGAAAATACCACCACAAGAGACACAGCGGAACTACCATAACAAACGACCAGTTGTGTATGACCAGAACTCAGTGTGCGGGCAACATGAAAGATAGTGGAATAATAGATTCGGATTCAGACAGTGAAATATGTCTGTGATGTGTGATTCCTATCGCATATGATTCGTGAATTATTATTAATAAGATCATTCAATAAGTTAGATTTGTGCGTTTCAAGGGTTGAATCTAGGCATACCTAAGTGCACCCACTACACAAGCTGAAAGAAAGGCTTCATAAGTTAAGTTGTAGGAATGAGATGGAGATAAGAGAACTTCAGATTCTAGTGGACTATTGTAGGGCAGTTGAACTATGATACTAGGCAATACTCCGCCACAATTTGGTTGATGTGTAGTGTATTCTTTACAGCACCGTCCCGCGATCGTTGTTCACGTTAAAGGCAATTGGCTGAGCTCATTGGATAGTGGCCTCCTTCAAAGAACACTACTTGTAGAGAGGGGGGGGGGAAGGCACATTGCAGACAGCAAAATCAACCATGTGAATGTCATTTGATGTATCGAAAAATGACTTAGGTTGGAAGATTGATTGTGATTTCATTGTTTTTGAGATGACCCATGCCGTCCGTTACGACGCATGTGGTTCCGCTTCGTTCCAGGTGTAACAGACTCTCTGGGTTGATCTTATAAGTTCGAGAGAAATTGACGGATACCAACTAAAAATCTAAGTGGAGACAACGGTGCTTTATAAAACCACGCCCTGGTCTGAGAAATATTTATGTTGGGGCGGTTCAGTTTGAGATCGATAGGTGGTGCCTGTCAACGAACAAGTCACATTGAATACTATCGTTCAAGCCAGAAAGTCTGCTATAGCTGGTACGAAGCCTCAGCATGCTTAACCGTCTACGTTGACGCACTCTGTAGTGCTGCCAGTTAACTTGACACGTATCCGTGCTTATCCACTCATGACTCCGTCTCCCTGTTCCATCCTGTTTTCCTGTGTCTACTCCAGACCGGCAGTTCTACAGACAGCTTGACAACCCTGACCTCTGCCCGCTATCTGAAACTCTGCCCCGCTAACTTTATCAACTAACCATCACGTGCTTCTATTCTGTGTCAATCAGCCGCATTTAATTCAACTGGACGTCTACCAGCTGTCCTTTGTTCTGGAAGATTCTCTAATCGTTATTTGTTGTGCAGTTGCTTCAGTCCTCCGGAGGTCTGAAAACCGCCATTGGCATCCCACTGATAACCAGAAGACAAATCTCAGAGAGAAATTGACTAGGAGCTTTCTGAAAGTACCTGTGTATCCTTAAAATTGGTGTATATTAATCTACCTTGTAGGTCAGGATGATAGTTGTGGAGATTCGACTATTATAGACAAATTCTTGAGATTTAGGGACGGAACAAGACTGAAGACGAATGTTCCCTGTTACTGCTATCTACTTAAATCTAACAGGGCGGTTGTCAAGATGCCGAGACAGCTCATATATGCCCTGTTTATAAAAGTGGACTCTTTGCAATCATATCACGGGCCTGCCTGGGTTGTTAGTGCTCACCTGCGGATAGCTTTGGGAGGTGTGGTCTTTCACGCAAGACCGTTGTGCAGAGAAAAAACCATGGAAGCACTGATTCTTGAGCACAAGTCTGCAACCTCTATGTTAGAACACTGGGATCTCATTGAACGGTAATTAACCTTTCGATTTTTATCCCTCCAAACATTATTGGAGTCGCACAACTGAAGAACATACAACAAAACGACCGCGATAGGATAGAACCAGAATGAAAAAAAGAACAGAATTTGGGTCTCTGCTTGGTTACTGGGTCAAACTAAACGACCAAAAGAATTTCACGCAATCAACAAAACACATTCAAATTAGGAAAGATCAGAATTTGATTCACGATCTAAGTCTGCCCTCTGCCACCTTACTCGGATATGTCAGCATTATCATTGTCAGCTGTAAGAACCGCGCACTTGTCGTGCTGTGGTTGTAGCTGCCACAGTTTCGTTCACCGGTGATTTGGGGAGGTGGGGTATGTACCTGCGCATTGGAGGCTGGAGCTCAACCTTGGCTTCTTGACGGCGGCTCAAATTCTGTTTCATATTGGTCACATGACTACGAAAATAAAACCTGACACTATATCATCATTTCTAACACACATCGAAAGACAACGAACAGATTCGAGAAACTGTTGCATTCGGGGACTAGAAAAGGTGATGCTTTTATGGTTGTCTTGACGATAGTCATGGTGTGACTACGACTGCTCAGTATATGCATCTCCTGCTGTAACAGGGATGGCATACTTGTTAACGTAATGTTCAGCCGAAGCTCTCATCCTTGATATAAGTCAGTCTGATGTGTTACATGATTCACGAAAGAAAAATGTTAAAAATCCGGGGACCACCGCGAACTGAAAAGATAGCTGAGTAAAATACTGTGATATATTGGGCGTAGTTTGAAATGAAACATGAGGCAGCCTTTGTGTAGCACAATCGGTGGAGGAATACTGTAAGCAAATGATTCTGTTGAGCCACTTTAATACATTCGGTTTGGCGTTCAGCTGGAAAATTAGGCTGATGAAAAATGGAGATTACGCCTACCCGGTGAACCCTAAGAGGGTGTAGCCATGTACTGGGCTGTCTAACGGATTTCATCAACCTTCTAACTAATATTTTATAAGGGCTTTACGTAGTCTTGAGTTTTACTGTAATTGTAAGATGAGGCCAATATACGATTGTCGTCGTTTGTCTTTTTGCAGTAAACGTCTCTCCCTGGATTCTTCAAATAATCAGAATCACTTACTCTACAACGAAGATTTACGTCTCCTTGGGCTTTTGAACTTTAATCATGGTGCCTCTTAATACAATTACTGAACCTTGAAACACAGAGTTCACATTTAGTTCTGTCTGATAATGCTCCCTGCGTCTGGGGCACATTTAAGCAGATACACATGTGACTACTGATTCAAGTCGAGGGCTGCCTGAAGTGCCATCGCACTGGATACATCATTATTTGAATCCTACATTTCAGGACCCTGTATTCTGTAAGCGATACCTAAGAGCTGTGTTTTGTTGTCGATGGACGGAACACTGATGCAGAATTTCACATTGGAAGTGGTCTTGGAGGTGCTTGTGTTTAGAGCAGCTCATGGATGCCACGTATGCTGAAATCGGACATTATGTTCGGGGTGAGCACCGAAATTGCGCTTAGTTGGGCCTACGAAGACCTTAAATTTACACCCCGAGAATAATTATAGGAATTACCAATAGTATGACTAAGTATAAGCGCGCTGGTTATAAAGGGGATTTGGTTGTATGCAATGTGGTGAGGTCTGGGAATTTTCCTTAAGATTTCGTCCTATAAGCAACGCCAATCTCTGTTGAAAAGCTGACAAGCATCCTTATTGGAAACCATCAGCATCTCACGAAACTCCAGTGAGTCTCGAATCCGCGACTTGACTTGAACGTTCGGCGAAAAGCCGCTGATCAGTACTGGGATTAACTCACACTTAGATAGGTGTGACACTTAGGGATAGTGTCACACCCTTCAATTACGGAATCCACATCACGTGATCATGTGTTGACTGGCACCTCGAGTAACATCTGAGGTGAAAGTTTCACTCAACTTGTGAAATTGTTATTCTTTTGAGCTACTAATTGGTTGTTTGTACACATGGACAACAAAAGGCCATGTGGAGTACCGGACAGTTTCTTCACGGTCAAAGATCACTTCAGGGGGCAGCGATGTCATTGGCTGCGTGGCGTGAATAGCATCAGTATGTGGACGGCGTGAATGCCGTGAGCGATATTGCAAAGGCTTACAAAATTCCAGCAAAGATGGAAGGAGCACAGTTCTAAAACATGTAGCGGATGACGAGTAAAGCTTTGATAAAACTTCGAACGATGGTTTATATTCGGTTGCTATTTGAGTCTATTTGATCAGTCCATGAATAATGGTCTTATTCGGTCAAAAGCATCCACTCATATAATTTTTCATGATGGGTTTCCAGATTTAGTTTATTCTTAAGCTAAAATCTGTCAGTTGGATGTATAAAATTTCGGTATTCTGATATTAAAACTAAATTATTTGTCCTAAAACCACGTGGCCATTGTATAGACGTAACACACTACTCATACGGTTGCTGAAAACTCTTCGACATCCCACGACCGGTTTCGCCCATCTTGGGGCTCATCAGGTATGCGAGGTTTCCGAGTTTCCGTCAACCTTATGTTGTCATTATTTTATCACGAACTGTCGATACTACGCTCGTTAGAGATGATTACTCTGTTGACCTTTCAGGCCCACTGTAGTTCTTCCGACAATTGTGTGGTCGGCATTGAATGCACGTTTAAGAATGAGTGGAATTTTCATGGGAAGCTTCTCCATGGCTGCCTCCGATCCAGGGAGTTACATTTGCCTTACCGGAAAACTATTTTTGCTGACATCATCATCGGTCGTGTTTGCCATGGGGCAAAAATAATCAGTCAGATGACGCCCACGCACGACAGAATAATATAAAATGATTGGTTTGTCCGAGATCAATTTCCTCCTCACCAATCTAAAGTAGCTTGTATTGAAAAGCACCACTGCTCTCTCTCTACCCAATGAATACCGCTTTGTCTTGCGAAATGGAAACCAAATATACATCAGTGTTCAGGTACGAGGAAGTAAGGGAATACTATCAAATATTTTTGCTCCACTTGGTTGTGATATCACGCATATGTAGATTAGTTCCTGTTCACCTGAGGTCCTCATCGAAGGAGATGACCTTCTTATAAAGCTCCCCAGGAGGCTTTCACCCCACCCACTGTGGAGTTTATCCGAGTTGGTCAAAACAAACTGGCTTTTAGGTAAGAAATAAGGAAATAAGAAAGTAAAACAATTCATTACTTAGGGCTCCAAGAAGGATAAAGCTGTCCGCTAGCTGTCCAGAATTTTCATCGACCTTATGAGTAATATAGAATGTTAACATCTGCAGAGTGTGATCGTGCGCATCCCTAGTCTCCTTAGAACTCAGCGGAACATGATCGTCAGTAGTTATACAAATCTGTTTTTTCGATATGGACTGGTGATAATTTACGCACACCTGGAATAGATGCTCTGAGTTGATAAGATTACCTCCAATCCTTACATGAGAAAGCATTGTGAACCTTTATGGATGTATTCCCCTCTGGTAGAACCAGCAGTTCTGCACGATACGATTGGTTCTTCTGCTCGTTCTTTGTCTCAACTAAAGGCAACCGCAACTGTGTAAAATGACACTTACAGAACTAATGAGATGACACCCAAACATGCAGCAGATTACTTGGATTGAGAGACATTTTACCAACATATACTTGGCATTTAGTCTTATCAACCCATGACCTGTATCCGGAGTTAGAAATGCCAGTTAGAAATACCGACAAAATGTCAAAGCGGATCATACATTATAATGAATCACCTTACTCAAATATTTCGCGACCTTCTCCCTGTTTGCGCTCCACACAACATTTTTTGTAGGCTCTGCACGTCCAACTATTGTGGTGGAAAAAATAAACTGTTATGAGGTGAATAAATAAACTACTCAAGTTTTTGTGTCGCTTGTTAATTCTGCTACACTATAATATCGAAAACATTAGGTTTTGGCTTACACGCACTCTGAGTTATTAAAATGCCATTCCAGTTTTACATGAGGACTAGTGGGAACTTTTCGTGGAACACCTGTGTAGATGATGAATTTCAAGCCATCCACTATCCAATATGTCATTAGTGGTTAGGCTGGAAGTCCTACGTGCACTTTGTGCTGTGCGTATCGGAATAGTAAGTTGTCTTGGCTTTTGTGGAAACTCTGCTTTGCATCTAATATTAGAAAAATGTTAGTAGCACAATTGAACGATGCTCTGGCACTCTCGCGAGGATAGTGAGTACTTCGAACTGAAGCAGCAGACGATCTGCGGTAGACTTTCTGTGACCATGCTACTGACAAATTGCTCTTTATCATTCCGTTTTTCGGAAAATGCAATAAATCTGCAGGTAATTTTCCAAACTTTTCGGAAAACGACCCCTTATCCATGTTTGTTTTTCAGCGAGACAATCCAGAATAATTTTGGGAGGAACTTTTCCCCTGAGAAGTGCAGGAAAGCTCATCACATTACTTATATTGATCGGATGATGATCATCCGAATCTAATTAAAAGTGGCCAATGATGTAATAAACAGAAGTTATTTTTATAAAAAAAATCAAGATCATCCGCGACTCGACTACGGAATGCGTAATGGATGCGTTTGTTGCGGATTTTTCGGGTTTCTGCAGCAAGAGCGATCTTAGCTATTTGGCAGGCGGCCTGGTAAGTTCTTCGCTATATCTAGGCAGGTATTTTGACTTAACCACATTATAGAAAACGTTAGAAGAATAAATGAACACAGACTTCATTGTGTTTTAACCTGGATACTGGCAAAATTCCATTATGGTTAGGCCGAGTTTTCTTGGTCATAGATATCGCAATTTGAGTACCACAACGTCCCCAAATAGAGATAACTCAGTTGTTTACTTCCTTTTCCTCAACACTTCATCCGTTTCCATCAGTGAATAGACGGTAACTCGCAGACTCCACCGGTTGTCCCTACTCCTTCATTTGTCTTGTGGATATGTTCTGTTCGGCTAGCTGCAAACGACAGTCTGATAATCCATATAAGAAGACTAGATGTACGTCCTTCCAGTACTCTTGTCGACCTCATGACCCGTACTACTATTCTGTTGTCTGATAAACCGGTTATTATCATTATTGCCCTATCTACGCATGCCTCAAACAAACAGTGGTTTTCAGTGTACCTGACGCACCACTCTGCATCACACCAAATGCGTTATAGTCGCTGATGTAATCTCCTAGATTAGTCCTGCTTCCGTCAACATATTCGAAAGGCGACGGTCTACAATATTGGTCTCATACTGTTAGTACTGGCGGGTTTGCAGATCTGGCTCTCATCACTTCCTGACATCGGTTCCAAATGGACCTTTCACTTACCGTGTATCGCGCCTGCAAGAAGCAGATTTTGAAGATAATTCGCAAATATCACGATGCTTACCTAGAAAAATAGCGGTGCAGCCCCTTCCGCTCGTAGTGTAAATGACTCTGCATCATCACATAACAACAAGAACGATATTAAGAACCGCACTCTCTTACCCGTATCATTTTTCTAACCGCATCACCGCTCCAACTCAGCACTGGCCTCCTGGATCAAATCGATCAACCAAGCCACACATACACATTCTCCAGGGTTTTTTGGGTTAAGCAAGTTTCTCATATTTTCTTTTACCCACACCCAGTCGCCGTCTATTCCTTCATTCACGACGTCGTCACTACGTGACCCTTATTGATATTTTTCCGTCCCTGCTTGATCATGGAAACAAACATCCATAGCATCAGCCCCCAAACACTATTGAACAATAATTGCAATCTCTTGCTGTTGTTCGACTTTTCTTATTTCACCAACCCCAACCCTATGATACACACCATTCTTTCGACTCACTTTTAACTATCCATAAATTGACTATTCTATCGCACGATCGAGCCCTCTTTTTGTTGTTTACTTTTTCAAGACTGGTCGATTGTACACGTTGGAAAACCCCAATATTTCGGAGCCCCATTGAAGGAGAACTTCCATGTTACCACCAAGCCTATTACTTGTACAAGCCGACCTCCCTCATCATCATTGTCATCTGTAAGAACCGCGTACTTGTCGTACAGTGGTTGTAGCTGCCACAGTTTCGTTCACCGATGATTTGGGGAGGTGGGGTATGTAGCTGCGCATTGGAGGCGGGAGTTGATGAATTGATGCGTAAATGCAGCACTGTCTGTGGACTGTCAAGTGGGGGATTGGGAAGGGAGCTATGCATTGAAGGCAATAGCTTGGATGTACGAGCGTCATTGAGGGCGACCACTTCACCAACTACGCAAATCTTGTGAAGTGTTTTAGAGTTTCTATTCCGCAATCAAGTTCTTTTTCCTACTTGCCCCTTCACTCTGTACATTGTTGCAACAACCAAAGCGCATCCACTAAAACATCTTACTGCATCCACTGGTTAACTAACGCAGTTCCGTCCTCCTTTGGTTGTAGGGTCCAACACGATGCTACTGCTCATTGTTCTTTATTTTTACTTAATGTTTACTTGACTTTATTAGCGTTAATTTCCCGCGTGATGCCATCTCATACCAGCCTTCCAACATTTTACTTCGTGCTCTTCTGACCCTCGTACCGATCACTAACTAAAACCAGTCCGATCGTAGCTGTGGTAAATCCTAATATATATTATATGTCACTCAAATTATCTCAACCCTTCGATCCTTCTATAGCTTGCCGTCGATCACAACCTTATATCAAATCACCAAATCGACTCTGTTACCTCCTGCCCAGCACGTCTAGCGGACAACCTGCCACCGTTTCTCACCTAAATGTGCAGTTGAACTCACTAGGGGTACCTTTATTAAGCCCGCGTCCCCTGTCACCATCTTGGACTCATGAACACTGCGGAAAATCCAGCAACTTAGAACTAAATTAGTTTCATTCCAAAAGTTAAATTCACCAATATGCGACCATCCAATCCTTATTTTGCCACTTTTTAAGGTAATCATTCTGTATCATCTATCACAGTTGTTTTGCTCCATGGCAATCAGAAAAAATCATCCACACCAACATAAATCTTCCTCCGCATCAACAACTCTAATCCCATATAAAACTCCACTCTACAGGTCTCAGTTTTTCTGAACTACATTCCTGTTAGTGGGCTAAATTGTGTCGAATTCTCTCCCATATTTTACCCTGACACAGCTACAAATATGCTGTATCTTTACTCTGATCTATGACTTGTAATTGCCGTTTTCTCGGTTCCAATTCCACTAAGAATCATAGCAATGACTTTCCTCACAAAACGTACGTAACTTTGATACTTTCATGTCCAATGCCTATCCATTTTTGTGAAAATCGGTAATGGTGAAAGTGAAAATTACTAAGCCCTCGAAGGCTTTCAACAGAAAAGGTCGAATGCAAAATTTAAATCCGAAAGTCCGGATTTCCTCACAACCCCACATCTTTACTTGTTAAGCCACCGGACACGTTACGCGGTTCAGCCCGAATAGTATTCTCAGCCGCCTAGTCATTCCTGGAGGGAAACACCGCGCATGCACTGGTGCACTTGAAGGATCGCCTCCAGGCAAACAGAACCAGGGACTGTGCCTACAAAATTAAATGCAGCGGTTGCACTGAGATCTACGTAGGGCAGACGGCCAGAGAACTTCAAACCAGAATCGGAGAGCACAGGATAAAAATAAACAGGCCGCAGACAAACGCAGATGAAAGACTGAGAGACTCAGCAACGACGGAGCGTGCACTGGACACGGGACACAAAACAGATTCAGAAAATGTTGAAGTTTTGAGGCGGGCACCACGGTTCACGCCACAGAGACTGATGGCCGAAGTGGTGGAGGTCGCCGAGTATCCCAGTGTGAATCGAATAGAAGGCGTAGAGCTGGCAAGCGTGTGGAGAATGGTCTTAGATGGGTCGAGCTGACACGTGGTGGTGTGCGGTTATCAGCAAGAGGAGTCATCAACAGAAGTGGCTTAGATCTGTAGTTCACTTAATCCCAAACAATCCCCACCCCTCTCCAACTTACCCACACAGACCAACGAAATTTTCCAATGGCACCCAAGCTAAATTATCAATTGAAGCACTTTGAACCGAAAGATCAAGGAACCTAACTCGACCAAACATAATTTGAAACCCCTCAACCCATCAACCGTAAGATTTAGGCGGCCACACTAACTGATAAGACCCTTTAACTGACATTCAATATTGATCTAATATGCTAATCTGAAGTCTTACTGATTGGTTCTCCGTCCACCTTAAAACCTGGCCAACTTGGTGACCTGCTCACTTGGTCTGATGGAGCTTTCGTGTCACAAGCGAAACATTGTCCAGTTAATAACCACAGGTTATTTACCAAGCCCTTCTGAAGCGATGACTTCTCAGTCGGTTCCAAACTTTTTGCAATTGAATGAGCAATCCCCTCCATTAAGGTGGCCCAAGCTAAGACCTCATCAATCCTATACCATTCACCGTACCTAAGATACTAAAATGGATAATCAATGAATTCGGTCGAATTACGATACCGACAAGCCGAATCCCGCCATTTCAGCAGGGCTGTTCAAGGAGGATTACCATTATTAGAGGTTATGATTAGCAATGGCAAGCATTGGGGTGGTCATGTAGTTTCTGAGAAAAATCGTTTCATCCGACTTTCTTGACCGAGATGCCTTTAGTTTTAACCACAACCACACCCTTATTGTAACTTATTGAGCTGGTGGAAGGTTCATGAAGTTCTTCTGAGGGATAGGTATTACAGGAAGTTCAGGAGGGAATTCGACAGAAAATATTTCCGGACTTTCCTAGTGATGTAATTCAAGTCAGTGTTTTTGGTACTAACCCAATCTCTTGCGTATAATAATACCATTGTCGCTGGGACTCTTACATTGGAGGATGACATTCGAAGATGATATTAAAATTGCTCACATTCCATCATTCATAAAACCGTGCTAAACAATCCTCAAAATTTTACCCATTTACTCAGTCATCTCAATAGAGCATAAACGTTTCCAACAAAGGAAGTTTGCATTCTTCCAATCAGTTGTGGCATTGTCCCGCGCCGATTCCCATACTGAAAAACGTGATCTGGATATAAATTATTCCTTTGCCACAAGCCCTTGTGGACAAGCATCTCAGACTGCCAAGGCCCTGAACCTCATTGGTTAATTATTTCTACACGTCAACACACCTGGAGGCAAGTGAGAGATAAAAGAAGTTATTATTGACCATATCAGCCACTTCCGTAGGTATATCTGTGATCGAATAACCACTGGAGCCACTAGTTAAAAAGGTGACAAAGGTACCTTCCACAATAAAAGACGTTCAAGCGTGATAAACCCTGGTTATGCCGAATGAGATTGTAATTTATGAGCTGTTTTTCTAAGCCCATCATTATAAGGTAAACCTACATACTGTTCTTCCACTATCCCCATGTACATCGTTGAATCGGAACTTTCTTCGTTCGGAACACATTTATATGGAAGAAACTTCATAAAAGAGGTCCACTAAATTCAAACGATATGTAAGTATATAAACTGCAGTCCCATTTATTGATCACATGATATCATCACTAGACAATTCCTCTGAAAGTAGTTTGCTGGATATGCAGTTCCTGTACATATCCTGTTACTCTACGACAACCTATATCTTCCCTCGGTCCTTACCTTCAATCATCCAAATAACTTGCCACATTGTCTTCCCTCCTCCCCTTTCCAGGCACCACCAACATATGACCGGTCAACGGCAGATATAAGTGCATGTTCACCCTATCACACCGTCGATCGTTCACTACCACATATTCAGCAAACCGAAAGTTCTTGACGTTCTTACAGGGCTGAACACGGCGGCGATCATTGCGACTGGTCACCCACGCACACACGCACACTTGACCAGATCCCGAGTAGATATTGTTTGGTTGGAATTTATGCCCTTTTATCACTCATTAGTTTGCCGTTGCTTCCAGTCTTTACTTGAGGCTCCGGTTTGACACTATGATTTGGGTTCATTCAAGTTCACTCGTTCACTTGGTTCAAAAACTGGCGGGTGTTACGAACGCCAAGTTGGGTGATTAAGCCTAGAAGTAGAGTTGGCTGGTAGAATTGGAGTGCACGCGAAGCGTAGCGATATTGGGCAGGGACTTCTTCAGTTGTGTGCCGAACATCGTCTGCTCCTGGCATGTACGAACTTTCGCCACAAGCGCTTACACTGAGTTACATGGAGGCCAAAAGAAGACAGGTGTCAGCTAAGCATTTTGAGAAGAAGATGGAAGGGTAACTCATTCGCAAAATTGCCGTTTTGAAAGATGGGCTAAACATTTTGAACAGCAATTCAGCTGGCCTCCTTCAACCTCTGGGATAACCAAACAAGCCAGAATGTAACACCAACCCGCTGTAAACATCAGAGCTCTAGCGTGAAGTATCAGTCCTCCAATGCGACAAGGCACAGGACCCGGATAGGTCAAATAAGGCACTGTTTATAGAAGTTGATGAGGATCTTGAAAACAGTCTGATGATTACTACGGAAGATTTAGAACGACAGCAGAAGAATAGTGGAATGGAACTCCTCAACCGTGAGCCCGATCTTTAAAAAAAGTGGCAGGAATGTCATCGGTTTGTTAGCCGTGATATCCGGGGTTGTTCTCTGGTATTGTTTTTTGCAGGTTGATCAATTATGGAAGGAAGAAACTCGTGGGAATCAAGAAGGGTTTTGCTCTGGTCAACGATGCATCAACCATATCTTTACCTTGAGACTAGTTCTTGAAAAGCGCTGTTCATTCAAACCTCTTAAGTTAGTCGTTTTCCTTGATCTGACAGCTGCTTTCTACTGGCGATCGTCAGAAACTTTGGTGGTGTTTGGTGATCAAAGGTATCCCTTCTAAATTTATATCCCTAATGAGGGTACTGTATGCGAACTCATGTGGGCACATACGAGTATAGGGTAAGGTTTCTCCTGAGCTCACCACGACTATTAGTCCAAGACAAGATGACCTTCCCTCACCATTTCAGTTCAACTTTGTTACTGGTGTGCTGTTTGAGGCTTCTGTGCCTACCTGTGAAAACTCGGGGTTTCGGGGACATTCGCTCACACGTATTGAGAATGCGGGCGATATTTCCCTCCTTAGTTCAGATCCTTCAAAGGTGCACGGTTTGGTATGCGGTTCCCACCTACAAAGTGTAGACTGCTACTACAAGATCTTGTGGGAAAAAACCGAAAGCTCGTGCTTGCAGACTATCCAGTTGAAGTGAAAGATAAATTTGTTCACCTGGGCAGTTGCATAGGTCCCGGTGGACTGACTGAAGACGAGATTACTTCTCCAATCGGGAAGACCAGGGCAGATTTGCCAACCTCCGGCATCTATGGTGCAGGCATGGCGACAACGTGTTCATCAAGGTCAGAGTATATACTGCGGCAGCGTGATCCATACATTATGAATCAGAAAAATGGCCTCTACGCGCAGAAGTTGCACAAAATCCGTCGGTGTTTTGCCATCGACACCGAAGCATTAAGCGGACCTGGCGGGAACATCGGATTGGCACTGCTGAAGCATGCCAGGTCTTAGGAAAACGGAACTCCACTCCGATGGATAAGCTACTCACACTTCATAGTTTACACTGGTTAAGACACGTAGATCGTATGTCAGAGGACCGTTCGCCTCGCAGAGCTCTTTTCATCCAGCCCTGTACTGAGTGGAAGCGACCGAAAAGTGGACAGTGTATGAACTGCCAACAAAATATGAAAACACTAAGCAGCAAAATCTGTCTGGTGGGAAACTGCGGGATACCTGGATGGGAACCCTAAGGCTTGACTCATCAATGGATAATGACTCTGACAGGAATGGCTAAAACCACGCAGTTAGTGGCGCTGGTGCATCAATGCTATAGTCTTCAATGTGTAGCTGCTCGGTTCCTAGTTCCCTCAAAACAATATACAATGTGAACTAACTGATTACACCATCATCTTAACTGTTTGGTTATATCTCCCCGCTCTCCCATTTCCGTTTGGCTGAAACAGTATCAAATGGAACCAACGTACCGGTATTGCATGGTTCATGGTTGACAAACTGAAATTAACTGGCTGAAACTGAACTATGGCTCCGGTTATGGTTCAGTTGCCAGTTACAATTATTTTGTGCTTCAGTTCAACTACGTGTCAATTTCAAACCACCACTGTCTTTTATCTATACTCGAGTTTTGCTATACACCAAATTTAGGACCTACTCCCACACTACAGAACTACCCTCGCAATGACGGTCAATAGATATATCAGTATGAGAAATAGGTCTGCTATAATTTTTCCCACAAGTACAGCGCATCTGTTGTTACGCCTCTACCTGAATGACAGTTGTAGCCACAGCAAAAAAAATCATAATGCCAAACCTGAACGTTCTTCTCGATTTGATTACGAAAATAGCGGTTTTTTATCAGTTGCATCAAGCCAGCGGGGACCACGGCGACTACGTTCACTCACATTAATTGGGGGTTTAGAGACGTATCACTACGAAGTGGCAGGTCCATTGGGCCAATAGAGGATGACTGTTGTTTCTGGTTCATATTTCATACACATGTGAATGTAGCTGGTAGGCCTCAGCGTTAAGCAATCCAGCCTTCACACCAGGTTTAAAGTGAAGACATCTGATAGCCTTTGTTCTTAAGTTAGACTCTAAGTCATATGAAACGCAGAGATGGGGGTTTGGGTGGACGAATTCAGTTATGGGAATAACAGCTATGATAATGGTTATGTTCAACGGATTCTTACACTGACGCACTGTCATGGTGGCCTCACTAGCCTGTGAACTGTGCCAGCATATTTCATCAAGGATGTGACAGTTTCCGACGGTATAGTTGGCTGTAGTACAAGTATCGCTTACTAGAAGTTCATTTCTATGAATCTGATGGTTCAAAAGGCAAGATAAACTTAAAACGACCTTCCGATAGGGATAATAGAAACGGACCTCTCACCAAGTCATCTGTTGCTCACTACCTCACAGATTGTTTTATGAACTGAAAAATTCCACAATGGGTAATCAGCTGTTAGGTTCTTGTGACCATTGTCCATTGTTGTCACCCTTCTTTGAGTCAAATTTCGTCAAAATTGACTGCTATATAAGAACACATCGTACGGTCTTGTCGCTACATCAGTGAAACTAGTTAGCAACAGTTAGGATAAGCGCTGCTCATCAAAGATCTATATTGCACAGCATACCCAGAAAAGAGTGATAGTTCAGGAAGGTTGCTACTAATGTACATAAGAGCTCTGCAAAGAAAATCAGATGAGTAAGCTGAAGGGACGGCTGGTTTTTTGATCTGGTTGTTGGGAAAATGTACAAAGGAGATCAACTGGGGGACGAACTCCAGGTACTCTGGGTGAAAAATAAATTTTCGAGGGCATGAGAGCAAATCTTAATGGTTGCCGCAGTTTGTCACTGCGAAAGGATGCATGGCAACGTGAAATTTCATAACAATCAGTAAGGACTCTTCATTTGTTTCAATGATTATCGATGCTAAACTGTACACATCATCTGTGGAGAATAGAAAGCACTTGGCATGACGCTAAAGTCTCTGCTGATTAGATCGCATAACTGTATGTCGTGAGCGACTTGGAGTGTTTATGTCATCACCATAAGAGTGTCTCCCAGTTCGCTCGGTTACCACGCTACGCATGGGTGCAGAGTATTGGGTGGTAGAAGCATTAAGCAAATTGGAGGGTTTTAAGCATGAGGTTAGACCCCTGGATCCCGAAAGAGAAGACGTGGACGATGTATAATTATTTGGAGAAAGTAAACGCCTAGGTAAGGTTGCACTGGAAGGGTTTGGGGTGTTCGAAAGCCCGGATGTCATTGGTTTGTGGCTTGGTCGTGTCCGATCAGAGGCGACCGCTGATGTTGTGGTCATATCTTTTGTTGTTACTGCCGTTTGGTTGGAGTCATGGTCCTGAACAGGATCACTCAGAGAGGATCCGGATCCCAATTTGTCAGATATCTGTTCTACTGCATCAGACGCGACTGAGCCAATCAAAAGACCGCTGGCAGCGCCAGCTTCACGGGCCTGTCTTAGCCACGTATTTAACTCATTCAGTGTAATCGACAAAAGCTCCGCTTGCCCGGTCAAAATACGCAGATTCCAGGTCACGCTCTCAGCCGTACGGGACATCTTACGACAATATGAAGAATTCACACTTCCTGCGTCATATTTGGTTTCGCCCCGCTGGGAATTTGCTGTAGTGTTGGTTCGGTTCGAATCGTGACGTCTCGACAGAGTTCCCATTAGCTGAAATCGCTTCAGACTAGAAGAATCTCCGGGTCCTCCCAGTTGATCTTCCCCTCGGGTTGCATGGTTAGAATCACTCAAGGGATGTTTCATGCTTTCCAAGAATGATGTATATGCCTCAAGTGCAGATTTTTGGGCTTGTTGTAGCTGATTGTGGACAGAACGAAAGAAGAAATGCTACATCATCAACAGGATCATATAAGGTTGCCTGTAGCAGCACAGGTTAAAAGGGGTCACTGGTGGTCTAACTGTCAAATTAATGCCAGTGATTATAGTTTAACCGGCCGAACGCAATCATTTCATGGATGAATAAAATAAGCATATGAAACAGATGCTATCCTGCAGAGCTTCTAAAAAATAATAGGAGTTTCTCACGCATTGTCTACTAGGTTACTTTTTAACAAGCAACCGCACAGTCTTCAGTCTCGACTCCTTCGCAAATGGGAACACATGGAACCGATTAAAACGGTTCACTCGTCTTCAGGATTAAGTTCAAAGAGGATTAGGAATTTTTGACCATGAAGGTAGCTGAAACAGTTTCTTTTGACAGATGCCCGTCGGCCTTTAGAAAGGTTTGGCAAAACAGACTGATTTCAAGTATTCGAGCTATTCAGCAGCACATGGTTTTTCGTTACATGCTTTAGCTATGCTCAAATCTTCATATTTTTCATTCATTGTAACCAAAACCCTCATTTTCACACTTTGATTCACACACTGCCCTTGGAATTGTCGGTAACCACTCAGTCTTTAACTATGATTATTTTCTACCGGTTCCCCATATCATACCTAAGAACTCAAGATATCCCAGTCCTCAGGTAGCGAAATTACTGACCGGAATATCCGTGGTTCAAAACCAGCCTTGGTTTTTCCACTTTTGTTGTCTAGGCTTGGGCACACTGGTAGTATCACAACCCTCGTGGCAGTTATGCACCGAAATGGTATTACAGTTGAAGAACTATTTGATTAATACTGTATAGTGTCTAATTTCATATTGCACGAATCCAAAAACCTCAGTGTGGGTGTTTGGACCGTATCAAAATTATGGTTTAATAGTAAGAGGAATGTCCTGAGGTGCATCGGAAACAAGTTTGTCAGTATCGCTGACTGGTCAGCTTATGAATGTTTAGGAATAACCGTGAAGCTGCAATTCAGCTTGAGAATTGCGCATGGAATGCGGCGAATCCACTACCTCACTCAGTTCTATGGAGGTTTGGCTGGACAAGCCCCAATAAAAAAGGTGGTGTTATCCAGAAAACCTAGCTTTGATTGAAGTCCAATGGTGTAGGCTACTGATGCCCTCTCCACTCAGCAGTGCTTGTCGAGCAATGCCTATGACACAGGCTGACATCGCTGCCCTATATTTTTGGCCAGCTGGACAGTACGTTTCTATGGCGTTTTCGAACCTACCGTATTGGTCAATTTTGACGATTTGGCGAGGAAAATATATCACAGTGTGCATTCGTCGCACAAATCGATCTTTCTTAGGCTGTTTCATTGTGCCCGAGATATTCTCTAGTAGGGGAATTCCATGGTAAGCTAACCGCGGCCAGAGAAAGTCGTTTTGCACTGTGGAACCCAGAGAAATTCTCTGTCCAGTGGAACAATCTCAGAACTGTGGAAATTCTCGGCTAATCAACGGGAATGGCCAATTTAAAACCATATGACAAGGAAGATTATGTAAACCAAGCTGCGTAGTTCTTTACCAACTAGCACCAGTATATTTACTACGATCTCAGGTCGTTTATGGACATTTTCGCTTGATGCCAAAAATGTCGAATAAGATTATGAAGTTTGAACTCGAAACTTAACTTTTCATTCTCAGTGTTATCTGAGTTTCAGGGTATCCAAACTCATGAAGGTCGAATGCATAAGCGAAAAACAACTTCCTGGGACAATATGTCGATTTTAACAGTTCTATGCCATGCGGATAAGAATGTGCGTTTCGGATGTCTTACTGCAAACGGTAGCATTGGCTGCGAAATACTACAGAAAACAGAGTTGCCCGAAAGCTTCAGCTGGCTCAGCGTAGAAGTGTGGGAAGCGATGCATCAGATCTCCATCGTGTAAAACAGGATTTCTTTACAAACCTCCCGTCCAGAAGAGAATTTTAAATTGATTTGCTCAACCGGAGACTCTGATCACTAAAGCGCCAACCTCCCTGACGCAACAGTTCTGCTCAGGTTTTCGACCAGATGTCTGCACCATTCAGCGTTTCGTGTTCATGCTAGACCTCTCCTGATCCGCTTCGGTGCACCATTGGCACTAACAGTCACACTGAGCGGTGCTCTGACTAGTTTATGCCAGCGACGAACTCAGCTATCCCATCATCAATAATTAAGTATAACAACCACCCGTTTGGAATAAGTTTCCGCTAATTTCAATTACTGTTTGGACCTGTGGTGTTCGTAAAACTTGAGGCAACTTTCTCAAAAATCGTGTTCTTCAATCCTCCTATCATTGTTTCTTTATTTTTCGAGCAACAGGTGCAGAAATTAGCTCGATCAGTCTACATTCTTGTCAAAATTTGAATGGGTCTTAACTCAAAAAACCCGAAAAACCTAACGTCGTAAGTTGGAATTGTTTGATGGCACCTAGTGAAGTAGCCAGATTTACAGATCCAACGATGGACTCGAAAGAACACAGAACAGATTATTGGAGATCCCAAGCTACATGGGAGACCTCAGTTAGTAAATGAAGCCGTATGAAGTTGCATGACTGAAATGCGCTATGCTGAAAGCCTAGATATAAATACAATACGCACAATCCACACATTAGCACGTATTGGGGAGATCTTGAAGTTTTATCAACAGATTTTACCCAAAAATGAGGTTCCTTCATATTGAAAGGCCGAGAAACACTGTACAACCGTTTGATCCTCTTGGGGCATCCTCACCTTAACAGGATGAGTGGAACTATACCCGGTATGAGTGAAAGTTACTTAAACTACTGAGCAGCCACTCATTACCAGTCATGGCACAGTGTTCAGTTATTGACCGGAAGGTCATGTCTTTGAATTACATTAGAAATTGATAGATGCACAATACTGATTACTCCGAATAAAGGAGAAGCAGCCTTTCAGCGTAAACTGTATCTGCAGGCTGGAACGTCTAGTTGCATTCCTATTTCTATCTGGTCTACCGCAAAAAATGTCAAGCCTTGTGTTTTTTCAAAGTTATGATTTGTTGCCTAAAGAGGGCTTATATCGCGTAAAATTTGACCCAACTGCAGCTGTTTTTCACTCCTACGTATATCACAAGACAGAACCACATTGATAGCGTTAGGCCTTTCACTATTATTGTGGTTAGAAGGTACGAAAAGGACATCGACCGAGGGCTACGGGCCTCGAAAACATCTCCCCTCAGTCCAGCATAAAGACAATTGAAACAACGACCAACCACTTGACACACTGTGATAGGACAGGTGTTGCTAATCACTGCAGACAAAATCAGGGGTAAAATTTAACCATTTGAAGCATTCTCCTGCTTGTAGTGGAAAAAATCGATATGTGCGGAAATCCAAACACTGCGGGCCGACTGAAGCCGAAGGAAGATGAACAAGATGGGGAACCATGGAAGAAGATTGCTATTGTGGGCGCAAAATCATACTGGTATATATAAATTCTCATTACCTTGACTCGAAGGTAGGGTCCCTGTTTGATAACAGACTTCGCGGATTCGATAACCTGTTGAGGTAGAGAGAATTGCATTGGGTAAATAAATGGTTATAACGGTTATTATGAAGACACAACTAAACATATGCTTTGTTGTCTAGACACTGGTGATGACCCCTCCACAGCTCACGAACGGTTTCACCCTTCTTGGGGCTCATCAGGTAGATTCAGTCCCCGAATTTCCGTTAACCTTATGGAGTGGAACATAATAAACGAGGGATTCGGCTGGATACAGTTGAGTTTCCCGTCAAAACCAAATTCGTGTACAAATGAGAGTATTCTTAGAAATTTATGCTTGTTGACTAACACAAAAACTTCTTTTTAGGCCAAACAAACTAATCATAGTAAAACCAAGCCGATTCATATTTCAATGCATGCTAGAACAATTGAGCTTGAAAGGTTGGGAAAGCCAGATACAAAGATGATACTTTTTTTGAGCGGTAAACGAATAAGGGCAGGTATTTTTAATTAGGCTGAGAGGTATCTTGGACTGATGAACAAAACAAAAGAGGGTAATAAGTGGGACAATGAATCAATCTTAGCTTGTTGTTCAACCACCTACAGAATAACATAAAACTCCAAAAGTTAAGTGTACGCAGAAGGGAAGGGTTCGCTTTGACTGAGAAAGTGGCTTTTTTGAAGTTTCATCATCACTTATGGTTGTTGCATTAAGATGGAAAGCAAGCACTCAGAAGTACAAACCTTAAGTGTAATGAGTAAACTGTCGTTTGCCGATCAATCGTGAAGTAAAAGTGATCCATACCGTTGTTGAATTTCATAATTCATAATGTGTGTTATGTACCCCTATATTACGTTGTTGTTTGATGACCAGTAAGGTCAGGTCAGTGAAAGTTATGTGCACCCAGAGGGGAATTTCGCATTTTTTGACAGGAGGCATTTCGGTCTTAATCAAAAGTCTCGTGTTTCTACCGGCGTTGAATAAGAACTAACTCCATTCTACAAGTATGGTAAGGAGACCGTTTAAGGTGAAATCCATTTGAACTGAAATCCCAGGAATCTAGATTATATTTACGTCCGCCATAACAAGTGTGCACCTGAACCAACAGTGTTGTTTAGCTCTGCATTATCAGTAGCGTGAGAAACAAAATCCTTATAAATCAATATAAACAGTGTGTAAATAAGTAAGTTATACTCCCGGACTTCTAAAGTGACGACTGGTGAGCTTTACATGGTTTTCACCAGCCATTAACTAAGATTGCTTTATATTCAGTTGCGCAAATATACTACCACTGTATTGCTGTTGCATCGTCCTTTGTCTCGAGATAGAGATTGCTTCCGTAATCTGGCATCATGCCACCCAGAATATTCTCTGTTTTCATTAAGACGGTTATACAAAACGAAGAAGCGTCACGGCTGAAGGAGTTTCATTTTAGGCGGGAACTTTGATACCATTGTCATGACAAAGTCGGTTGAATTCTTTAGTCAAGTGGCATTACATCACATACAGGGGACCTAAAATAGCCAGTTGCTACTTTCAAAGAAAATTAATAAAACCTTTCATGGGAGGTTGCTTTTCAAGCACTTAGTACACTGGTACTTTGAATGCTACGTTTGAATGTCAGTATGTTGGCGTTGCATTCAATGACAAATTTTGTCCATAGCTAAAACACTCCCCTTAGACTTCTGAATTCCATTACGCATTATTCTACTGGTTAAACCGCAAAATTCATGCTTTTTGGCTTGACAGTTTCCCTCCTCTATCACACTACTAGAAGGTACCGTCACTGGGGCGATGATTTTGATGGTCATTCTCGTGTTAGTCCTAGTCTAGTATTTCGCATCCGTTGGATTAGTGGCGAGCCAATTTTTCTAGGTGTGAATATGAGCTGTGCGCTAGTCAGGAAATCATGCATTGTGACGTTACAACCTCTCCAATACATGGACCATCACATGGTGTCTGCAACAAGAAACAGAGAGCTCTAACTGGGTGGTGAACAGGTGAATTCGCGAAGTCACGACCAAGGTAATGTCGGTCACTTGACCTCTGTGAAGCCTGCTATACCGATCGGAATAACGTGTCAGCGATCTGGCCAGTCGCAGATGATGATCACCTCTTGATGTCAGGTTAAAAAGCATTGAAAAGCAATCAACTCGTATAGAGCTCATCTGTGTCTAAAATCCAAAAACCTGGGTTTCTAGGGAGAGGCTATTAAACGTCCGTATTGTTTTCCAGAAGCAATTCGGTTCGTCCACTCATCAAACCGACTGTTCGCGCCTGTAGCTTCTCCGTAGTTCAGTTGTTTCGTGGAGATGAAGCGCTTAATCTCTATAATTGAGAAGAAGGTGTCTCTCCCCAAGCTCTGAAAGCTCAGGCGAATAATAATTTCACGCAAAATTAGACAGAATACAGGCAGTGCCAGGAAACTGATGAATGTCATCGAAATGTTTTTAATGCCGGAAAGATGGGGACGACTTGTGAGTATATGAAGTGAGTTCACTGATGGTTCATTTGGTCTCATTATGTTCTTGGGTTTGTGGTAAGGCGCGTAGCGTACCACAAAAACTATTGTCCGAGGTTCAGAATGCATGCGCAGTGGGTATAAAAAATTCGAGGACCGCACTGCCGTATTCTTCAGTGGGAACTCGGGTGGCGAACAGTTCAATAGAAATCATCCCCTTCTTTGAGAACAACACCCCTTCTTATCAGGTACTCAAACCTGCGCATCCTCTGCCTACCGACAATCTATGTTTCAGTGCTGTAACACCTAGATTAAGGTGTCATCTGGACTTCAAAAAGTAAATTCAAGAAACCTCTGCCGGACTTTCTGATGCTTCATAAGTAAGCATTGAGTACTAGTGAGTGCATCTGCAGACAATTATGCTCGTTAGGTGTGAATAGGCCGCTTGGGCATCCAGATTTCGTCGTCACAGTTTTCCGAATTGCTGGGTTCAGACTGATTCTGACCAACGGACACTCCGAATGGGATAAGAAATACTACGCAACAGTGAAATTTTGAAATTTACGACTTTCGAAGGAAGTAAAAAAAAACCCGTATAATTTTTCCTCACCTTTTTTCTCTTATAGATGGGGTCTTCCTGCAATGAAAAAGTCTTTGTTGACGACTCACTAGATGTCAACGGGTTCCGCCAAATTAAGTTGCAGATTCCCTCCGCGGTGTTAGTAGAATGGCACTGAGGTGATCGAACTTTAAATCCTAGGGTCGATGTACGCTATCCAGCCAAACCGTGATCTTTGGTTGACAAAGACTACTGTTCTGGCAGGGTAACAAGAACTGTATGTACGTGAAGATCGCCTAGTTGTCCGGTGTTTTTCACAAACCGAAAATTTGAACAAAGTGAGATAGGGGTCAAGGGAAATTAGTGACAAGCTGGATCTGTGCCACAAACTCCAGCAAACCGAAGACATTTTTGGAGAACATTGATCATTGTGCCATAGTAGAGGAGCATCATGTTGGCGTTCAAAACCACCGCATATTGATTAAATTTGCACTGGCAGCATACATGCCTTAGAGCTTTGCAATTGAACACCAACCTCCAGCACATCAATCACAATGAAAAAGAGGGTATGACAGCCAAGCTAACCGCACGGCATAGCACGGATGACTTCATGTTTCATGTCACCTGGTCACACAGATCAATGAGTGTGATCATATCGCGACCTCTAACCCACCGGCATCGAAAAATAGCGCCGGTGAATGCAAAGATCGACGACTAGGTTTCGTTAGTTTTAACTCTTCTCGTCAGGTGTTACTTCCGGTAGTGCGCCCTCAGTCTAAATTACGCACACACTAGCGACAGTCCCATTGTCGCCAATTTGGTATGTAGCGGCGTATTTTCATCGCCCACTTGCCATCGGAACCGTGGGAACACAAACGGGCTGGTCCACCACTCCCACAGGCTGAGCCAAAAGACGTTTATCGACCGCGTGTTCTCAGCTGTCTGGTTGATTGACAGCCCAATAAAAACAGACAACTGCCGATGGACATTTAATATAGGGACAACGTGAGCTTCAATACTATAGTGCTTAACAGGCACATGAGCCGACTTAACGGCATAGAGTGAAACAGCATTACATCGTCCAACTGCGCTGATTTGTTACGTAGATGAAAGGAAATAAGGAGTTGTTAATAGCCAAACGAACTGAAACCGTTCTGTGGCATGATAGTTTGGTCAAAGATTTTCTGCAGAAAATTAGCCTTTGACTTTTGCTATTCACGTCTCCACTTGGTTGGTTTGAGGCTGTCTGATAGTGGGACCTTAGACTATGTCAGTCAACGTAAAAACGTGCATCACGAATATGGATGACAGAAGCAGAACATCAGGGAAAGCATCCTAGCGAAGCTGGAGCTGTCAAGGCCAATTCACTGCGAAATCGATGCATCTTAAAAACAGACTGAATATCCGAGAAGTATACTCGATTGCACATACATTTGGTTTTTACCGAAGATCCAAATGAATCCAAGCTGAATCTCTCGTTTACGATATTCTTGAACTGAATGTGCTGCACCAAAAACGTTTCATGTTCCAGTTGGTACGCTATTCGAGATATTGCAGTATATTTTCGTGGGGAGAAGACACTCACAAGGTTGCTGAAAACTCTTCGACAGCCCACTACGGGTTTAGCAAATTTCGAACAAGGTCGGTGGGAACTGCGGGTCTGCTCAAGAAGAGCAAAACCAATCGTGGGCTGTCGAGCAGCTTTTGGAAACCTTATGAACAGTGTTCTTGGAACTGAATGTCTTTCTTAAGTGCAAAATTAGAGTTTTCTGTGGTTTGCACTATTAATCTCGATTTTTGTAGATAAATATTGCTCTACTTGAGCAGAAATTCCGTTCGAAATCATCTTATCTCTACCACGGTGCAAGAGTATTGAGAATCCAAGCCATAAAAAGGCAACCTCATCTGGTTTGCTGAAAAGGGTGAACGCAATACTGAAGGCACTGTCGAACAGCTGCAAAACGTCCTGAAGTAATTTGCAATCGTAGCGGTGATATAGTGAGCCCCAATTTCTATAGGAATATTACTGTATCGTTCAGCTGGATACTGGTACAAAAGAGACATATATCTTTAAAGGCTGTAAATCTGATGGCGAAATTTTCGTAGAAAACTATCTGAACATGCAAAAACGTGCATGCGATCGATAAGCTGGTACAACCAAAGGGTGGCATTTTTGACAGAGTGAATTGCAGCATTTTGGCATTTTACCCCTTTTTGTGGTGGCATGCCACGCCTGGCATAGCCACTTTGAGCGAATCCGGTAGTTGCAGCACCTGCTGATGTGCACATTTTAAACAACCCTGGCTCCGACATACTGCACACCATAGTAAGCAAAGTAGCCAGATGTCAAGTAGGGATCTCAACAAAGGTGTATCACAGCCAACAAAACAAACGGGGGCACATCCTGATCAAAGTACACGCTCAATCACGCATACACACATACAGGGCTAACACATCCACGCATGCTGGTCGCATCTGATTGCCAACGGATCTCAGAAACAGACCAATCAGAAGATGTGATAGCTGACCCAAAGATGCTGCACTTGACTCGTATTCAATCAATTGTAGAAAACCTTGAAAAAAGTTGACCACGGTAACCGAAACGTCAGATTATAACATATAATTCCACTACATTGTCTCGACTTTAAAAGTTCCCATATAATCAGTTAGCTTTGTGGTTTGTGGTCCAACATCTCACTATTTGAGAAATTCATTAGTTAAATGAAACCCGGATTACATGTGTAAAAATACAGTAGCTCTCCAAAGCATGCTAGGTACACCGGAAAGTGAGAAACTACGTATCCGACATTTGATTACTACTTTGACCGCCATTCTTCAAGAGAGACTTAAAAAAATAAACTCGGATGATGCTTAATCGTGGAGTTTGGGCACAAGACGAATACAGATACCTCATAGTGTATCGCGTTCTGAAGATTGTGTTACGTCAAAGAATATGGTCCCAAATATACTGAGAAGCGGTATGTGTGGGGGAATGAAGAGGTATACATATCTGTTCTGGCTTTTCCTCAGTTTACAGTATGGTTACGAAGCACCAGATCCCGACAGCTTACAGGTAGAAAGTCACGTGAAATAGTAGTTTACTTTTTATTATTATACCGGAAATTATACTGTCTTTCTGACGTTGCTGGACTGCCTTAGAAACAGCGTATTGGATTTGCGGTTAAATCGGCATGCTTAGGCCAGTTGGTGAATGTGAGAGGATCTTATGTCCTAGCCGAATACCGACCCTCTAGCTTACATCGGTATTGATACCTTGGAAGTGGCATTGTACCGGACTTTCAGCAAACAAACTGCGGTATACCAACTACTCGTAAGCATCTTGAGATGTAAGAGTTCATTGAACTTGTGCTCAAAAACCTCAAAACAGGTAAGAAAAACTCAAACTAAGAACGCTAAGTTGAATCCCATGTTCTTCGTGCGCCATACTCGGATTTCGTCAGAAGCATCCCTTGGACGCAGACTCTGCATCATTGAATCCCACAAAGAGCCCAAACGTCAATTGTTTTTTCTTCAGATGAAAATGAGTGAAAAGGAGAACAAACATTTACCACTGATACAAAGGATCTGCTGCCACAGTAATGCTTCTCGCTGCATCAGGACTACTATGATCAACGTCCAGTATCCCATTTCACGAGCCTGTTCTTTAAGGGAGTTGATTAATGAGATACGTCGTAACTTCTGGCGAAACATACAATGAGAATTCAGTTCAGATAGTTTCTTTGTTCGCCAGCTGCTTGGTTATGAAATAGAAAGACTTACTGATTCAAATTCGGCCACAGTGCGCCGCATTTTCTCGACTCCCCCAGTTGAAAGTGACGAGATGCTGCTCGTACTGGAATGTATACTGGGTCGACGTGGAAGTGATACGCTAGTAGGAGAATGCTCCTTCTGTTGAGTCTTACTGCTGGAAAATGAGCTAGAACTAACATCGATCGAAAGCGTAGACGCTGTGTCATCATCCGCAGACTTGTTGTCCCGCCTAAGTCTACGCGAAAAGAAGTTGCGAGACGATATTGTGATGGAAGGGGATCGTTGTAAACTGGGAGCTGGTGACATTCGAGAAGAGGAATTTCTCATTGACGTCGTCTCTCCTACGCTTGAGAGACTTGGGAACACAGACAACGTAGATCCAAAAAAAGGACTTGCTCCCAGCAACTCCAAATGGGGTAATTCATCTTCCGGGCGTATACGCATGCGCACAGGCCATGCATCCGGACTGCCGCATGCTGCATTCATCCTTGAGGCCAAAGTTCGTATACACTGAGCCATCGACATTGTTGATGATGTTTCACCACAGGATCGACGAAAATGATCAAATGCAGTCAACAGTTTACTGCGTAGTTCAACGGCCTGGTGGACAACTGAGCTGGCGGACTGGAAGAAAGAATAATGGAATGCCCAAAACGATAGAGCAGACAGTTTGCAATCTACATTAATTATAACACACACACACATTATTGAGACACGCAAAGTTTAATCGTAACAGGAATGCTAGTAAGAAAGCGGTTGCTTCATTTAGATTGACTGCAGCCAGCCAACTGAAATAGTGGATTGCTAAATCTTCTGGAGGAATACGCACACAATGACAGAGTCCTCTACTTTTAGCGGTCTGCAAAACCTCAAGTGAAATTTTTAGAAGTCTAGATTCGCCGCTGAAAGTCTGAAATGGCCTCCGCCAATTTCTCTGCAGAAAGTCCGAATTAAGCACTCCACTTGGACATTTTCGAACAGACTAACCCAGCGTTGGCTAGGAACGATTTTTGAGCATAAGGGTGTGTGAAAAGCATATTCTGGAAAAAGCTAGTGATTTAGTGAGCCGAAAACAACATTTCCCACCCGCCGACGCACTGATCCTTCTTGTACTGGTGACGTCACCTAGATTGCTGATGAAGCTTTTACAACGAAACCGCTAAGTTTGGCGGAATATTTGGCGTTCATTTGCAGTTACGTAGAATAGGGACAAAACAAGGATCTTTTTAGATGTCAAAGATGTTGCGGCAAACCACTCAGAGTGTTCCTTTAGTCTGAAGCGATGGACGACCCAGATCTATTGGTAGTAAAGCCTGTAAAAGCTTACAGCATTCTCTTGCCATACCTAATATCGCTGGCTCGAAACCACTTGAAAAATGGATTCTTCTGCGAGAATATAGAGCACAACTGATTTCAATAGTCTTTCCGTCCTCGTTTTAACTGGTTTGGGCGTTTGGAATTTAAGGATAGAAACCTTTCGGATGACTAATTCTTATCATCACGTTCCGCATGCAGATTTGCACCACAGTTTGAGGAAATACAAAGTCAAGACTATATATCTGATCCTCATATTCTCCAGAGTTTGTTTCAATACTGGAGCGAAGTAAGTGGAAAGATGGAGGGCTGCGGTATTCATTGGAAAAACATATGTAGCTAATCTTGTTTGGATGGATTTTTGCTGTCCGTTTCTTATAAGATTCGATAAGCAACAGTAAAAACGTCGTTATGAATAAGTGATGAGGTTTTGATACTTCCCACTCTAAAAGCATTCACCTCTCATCATGAATCGCCTGTTATAACATGAAGTAATAAAAATATGCAATTTGAAGTATAAGACGTTTAAATTAAGCACACATCCCTTCCTGAAAGAATGCGGTTTGCTGGTTAAGCTGCGAATGTCAACTTACGCTGATACCGTTTTTGGAAACGACTGGAAGAACATGATTATTAGCGGCACAAACACAGGTAGCAGGCATGAGTACATGAATGTAGTAGTCTGGGCTTAGTCTAACCTTGTAAACAACGAGCATATTTAGTTGCAGTCTACACGAGTTGATAACAAAAAGGGACCTTTTTCTAGAAGAATAGTGGACTGCATTAGCAATCAGCTGGAAGACGTTTGGGGTCGATTTCGCTCGTACGCCGAGTTTCATGGGGATTATAAGCACTTGCGAGCAATTCCTGTGAAATCTGAGTCGGAACGTCAAGCATTTGGTAGTGTCCCGTTCATGTAATTAGCTTCGAACGGAGTACAAGCAATAGTTGATTTTGGGCTGACGACATTTACATCTGAGTGCAGAGTAGGTCAGTGACCTATTCGTGATAGACTCCAATCGTACTTTCAGAGTTAGTGAGTACAGCACTCTGTACCAACAATTCTCATCAGATTTTCACTTTTAGGGTGAGACATAATTATATTCTTGTACGTCCTATCGGGAGCTGTGCCCGCGTCCGTCAACTATATTTGAGTTTCGAATACCTGAGAGACATGTGAGGCATGTCTTCCTCAGATGTACCCAAAGAAATGCAAGTTTCAACTTTGTAACCATAGGAGATGGTAAACTAGTTAGGTGTCACCTAAATCCTATTTGGACAAATCTGGTGACCAACGGGGTAACGCGTCATTACTTCACAGTGATCTTAGTCAACTATGTCATTCAACTACGAGAAGGGCATGCGTCCGCATCCTGTGGTAAGTGGAGTTTTACTCACGTTCTATGTTAAACTCTGAACACTTTTGGTGAACTTGTGGTGTACGCGTGTCAGAAAACTCGAAGTAAGAACAAGGACTGAGAAATTGCTGGATTGTTCAAGATTAGAGAATTGCAATGAAAAACCAGAGTTGAGTTCGAACCACGAACCTTCCAATCTGCAGCTGCGCAATTTAACCTCTGAGTTTACCCCTTGGAAGAGACAACAAGAGTTTTTCAGAGACAGGAAGGTTGAAAGGTCCCCGTTCCAGCCTACCGGATAGAACAAATTAGTATCATGGTCAACTTCAACTGGAGTAATTCATCGCTTTGTACCTCGTACATACCGATTTCTGTCACAGACTCATGTAAAATAGACACCCATAAGGCTCCACAGAACACATTTATTAAAAAATACAACTGAACTGGTCGGGATTTTCAAAGTTCCCATAGAGATGGAAGACTTTCATGACTTCGAAAGCTTTTTAGGAGTGAGGGTTGAATAAAGAAAAACGTAGTGCGTCATTTCTCACAGACTGTATATTTCCTAACCGATTGGTCGCCAGATGAAAAGGGAATAATTTGGGCTAGTTAACCGAACTTGGATCACATGTTAGTGGAGTCAAGTACGAAGCTCAAAGGCTAATCTATCGTGTATAAGATGACTGCTTTGCCTGGTGGTCCGTTTTACATAGTGAACAGAACCGTAATCATAGAAAAACTCATTGGCATGTGGTGTGCAGGCAGCGAACAAACCGAAGAGTCAGATTCGTGCTGCAAACAGCTCAGTCAGTCAATCAAACATTCAGAGCAAATGGATGCAGGAAATCTTTTGAGATCGTACAGCCTGTTGACCCCAAAAAGTTCCTCTGCAGAAACATAAAATAGCCGAGAATTCATCCGCATACCGTTGAAAAATCTTAGTTTGTTCATCACAAAAATCACGGATGAATTTGTTTTAACACAATGACACAAAGACCGATACCTATACATACACTGGTACACAAAGGAACACATTTAGTTTAGGGTGATGACCACGAAAAACTTAGAACAACGGTTAGCTGGGGACTGTACCTTGAATATGTCATCGAACGTGGATGTACCGATTTTCTTGAGTTGCGTATGCTGTCGTTTTCTGGCCCTCCAGCGCTGAAGAACACTTGATGAACAGGTCTGCGGCCAAAAAAAGATTCAAAAATATGAACCAGGTACAGGAGAGCGGATGGAAGAATACAACCTTTGAAAACATAGGCTATTCATAATGTTAGTAAGGGAATTAGTTTGATCGTTGCACAACACCACAATCAGCACATTGAAAGTTGTTTGTTCTTGTCGAAATCAGAGTTCATTTAGTGTCCTTACTAAGTGGGCACATTGGAAGTCGATCAGTCCCGTGAACAAAATGATTTTCTAAGAAGAAAGAAATATTCACTGACCCTACCAATGTAAAAATCATGTAAGAAGCACGGACATAATGTCATGCATTAGAAAGGGCAAAAAATGCCTGATGCGATTTAGAAAGAGGACTCATGCAAGTTCAGACTTGAAACTTCATCGAATATCCACGAAGCAGTCTGTGTGCTGCACACTATACGATAGCATATCAATGTGCTATTCACCACGAATGGCTCTACCGATTCTCCAGAGCAAGAACTTGCATCATGTATGTGAACTATAAAGTTTTTCCTACATTTGTATTTATAAAAAGACATGTATACTTATTATTTGGGCGGCAGACAACATGAAAACACCTATTTGGGCCCTCGAAATGTTAATTCCAAGCTTATTCAGCCGCCGAATCAAGGAGACCGTTTTGTCTCCAGAGTGTAAGCGTTTTTATCGTAATTGGACTAAAAAAATGGTCCGAAACGTTATGGGGCGCACATTTATTAAAAAAAGTCTCCCAACAGTATTTCTGGCCATTTCTAACATCCAGAACACGGTTGTGTAGTATCACCTTCGCTACTGGTGGGGGACGGTGGTAGGATCTGGCGATATTGATCACGGGGATGAAAATAACTAGAACTGACTGCTACGGCAGATTTGAGCCAGGCTAGAGATGCAGTCAGTACCACCCTGATACCAAAGGCTTGCTTTGTCTACCGATAAAAAATCACAAGTTTGCTCACTCAGCTTTCAATATGTTGAATGTCTGGGTTCATTGTGACGTCGTAATTTTACTAAAGCATGTGATTTTTCTGCTTGGCTTCTGTAACGTGTGCGTTCAAATACGCGTTTAGCAGTCCGGACACCGCTTGGCTGGTGTACGGGCTGAGTGCATTTTTACCCTAATTGGCGGAAAGTGCATTTCTAATTCAGCGCCTGTGGGACAGGCAACCAAAAGTTGGCAGCTTATGTGAGCTGAACGCAACCATATAACTTTTTGACTTGACAACCAGTACGTTCCTCGTTCGTCGCCCGTAAAACGTATGTGAGGGAGGGGGCATTCTTTGGGTGAGCATAGCATAACTGAATGTGTGAGTTGTGCGAATTTGCCACACTGGGGTTCCTGCCCAACTCCCGTAACGCGCTAGCTGGTTAGCTAATGTCCAACGCAACATGCAAAACAACCTAATGTAATTTGTGCTTGAATACAATCCAAATCCTGTATGGGGATTCACAGGTTAAACGGAAGAGTAAGATGAGGTGGTTATCCACTCAAGCTAAAAGATCCGTTCAATCTTTATTTTGCACTACTCGCAAAACTTTAAGTAACAGATTTACTCCGGGTTTCCGAAGCCATATAGGCAGGTGAAATGCAATCTGACCGCTCACCTCGGTACCCTCCTCTGTTCTGCTTGTGATTGTTACATGAATAAAAAGTGTCGCTTGTGGGATCGGTTCACCGGTGTCACTGCGTAGACGGACATGTCGGTACCCTGAGAGAAAATGGGTTTATTGGGGATAGAAATGAAAGTGGGACTTCCAATAAAATGCCCTGGTGTATCAAAACGAATGAATGAATATAATACTATGTAATACACTTACTAATCAACCGAGAAAAGCGGTGAAGGCCTATTCATCCCGAAAGCATCTGGCACTGTGGCTACAAGTTTATTAGTGGATTCTCGTGAAGGGTCAGCTGACCGTGGAAGACGAACTATTTCAGCCAGCCTTTTGTTCAATAAGTTCACGTTTCTCATGCATGCTATCAACCCGCGTCAAACTAAGTCTCGCCTAGATGGCCGATTCGAATAAATTTAAGCTTTCTAAAAAAGGGCGAAGCCAGAAAACAAACAAATAATGTAGATCTTCAGGGAATGTTTCATATGGATTAGGTTGTTGCGTTAATTTACCAATAGATGCCGTACTGATATGAGTCGATGGCTTCCAAAAAACTGCTGTCACACTCAAGCACGAATGAATTTTCGATTACATTTCGCTCAGTGGGAAGACGCCTCTGCAAATGGAGACAACCTGATGTTCCCCTTTGCCCTTTCTAAAAAGAAGCAATGAATCCTTCCCGGATAGACTTGTCACAAGACCAAACCAAATTTGGTATTAGTCAAGCAAAGAGTTTTTCTCATATGAGAAACGGTCCCGAAGATTAATACACTTGTTCCTCTCTTGGAGTTATGGCCTGCCGAAAGCTTTGTTAAGGACAGCACATTAGATCATGAAGTCAATCATGTGAACTTCTGAAGGACAAACTTGTGTTATATAACGTTCCAGAGAACTAAAGTTTTAAAATGAGGACTGTAAAACTGCATGAATTTCCGTTCAGTGTCTACATTCTTTTGGCGGCTGTTCGAATGACGCAGTATAGCTGATGTAAAAAGCAAGCTAGTGCAAACTTCGTCCAGCAATATGAAGAAGCACTGAGTCATCATTGTTCACTTATCGCATAAGGGTAGGGTTTCCTCGGGGCACTAATTCGGGAGGATCAAATTTCTTAAATTATCAGATTTTTACTTGCCCGGTGGTTTCTTACAACGAGGCAGGACTTGGATAAATTTGTGGGGTAGCAATCACAAGGCATCAAATCTTCTTCATCTCACTAATTCAAGACTTGATATAAATTTACACTTATTCAGGGCCCACAACCACTTGATTGTGAATTTTTAGCCCAGCGGCTGCAATAAACGAGCTAGTTCGTGTAGTTCGTTACATGAGAAACGGCACCTGAGCAGCGCACCCATTTGAACATTATCATATAGGGGGGATTCAGTTTTGAGTCTCACACTAAGACCGGATAGTGTGCAGATGAGTGTATTTCGCGAATTGAGCCCACTTTGGTGCCCAGGCAGAACATACGGTTGGGGGAAATACGGTGTCTGAGCCTGCCTGATGAGCCCCAGGAATGGTGAAACCAGCCCTCGGCTGTAGAAGAATTTTCAGCAACTTTATGAGCAGTATTGACTATCAAGAAACTCGTTAACTGTCAGAATGTCTCGCTAATCAACAGGTCGTTTGGTATAAAGATTAATAACACGCATTTGCTTTGTTTTATCGTGGAGGTAGGCAGTGTTTGACTTCGTGACTAGGCCTGCTGCATTTGCTGCAGTGATAATTCCAAATAGAAAGCCTGGTGGAATGCGAAGCCCCACAATTCCCACAACCTGGTGATTATTTACTGAGTTGGAATTCTTTCTCTGTTCGCTTTGTGATTATGTGATGACCCTGAATAATCTACTTCGTCTGCTACCCTATGCACAGTGGGATGTTCCTCTTTGTGCTTGGTGTGGTCAGGCTACAGCTCAAGCAGTCGTCATGACCTGTGGAGTCAAATTCTGATCCTGACGCGAATTTCTGGGAATGTGTTTACTAATTTCTGTATTATCTGATGATTGTATTCCAGAAATATAGACCAAGTACCTGAGCTCATCTTTAACCAGACAAGGAAGCTTTAAACTTTGATCCCCATGATTCACAGCACTCACTTACGTGATTAAAATCATCTCTGTGTTTAAACAGTTAGAACCCTCCGAATCGGCCACTGAGGAATATTTGTTCAGCAAATATTTACCCGAGCGTGATGAGGCAACGTTGGACAAATATTCATATGAGGTTATCGGCAGAATGAAATTTGAGATGGCTTTGTATGGAGGAGTAGCTAAGTTATCCAAATACCATCCTGCGTTGTGAATTCGATGGTAAATATTTCCTTATAGTAACGGCATCACGCATTGAATATTAGATCAGCTGAATGTTAAAGATGAACTCTAGCATGCCACTGCTAGTCTCACCACGTAGTGGATCACGGTGAGCTTTTGACGTAAGGACGGGATGGAAAAACCTTCAGCCAAACACTGAATGAATTTCAATTGTTGTTCGAAAGTGAGCTTCGATGCTTCCGTTGACATTACTAGCGTGGGAGAGGAATTATCGCTGCCACCGTCATCTCCACAACATACATTCTGTTTGCTCTGAAGGGTATCAACTGGTACGGTCCTTTCTGATCTCAGAGAGGTCACAGACAATGACGCGCACGTGGGTATCATTAGCCTCGGGTAGATAAAGTAAGTGACAGACTTGGCCCAATCAGTACATAAATGACTAGGTCACCGTATGATTTAAAGAAGAATTAGCCAATAGATACATCCAGCGTCAAATTATAAAATGAATTGTGCGTGAAATGCCTAACTTCTCCCAAAAGTGTAGCACGCATTGACTATTATCCATCTTCTTCGACACTATGTACTGAAGACGATGAAATTCCGTACTGCACATAGTCTTTAATTGGATAGATATTTGGCTTTGAGTTTGGAATCCGTTAGCAGTTTATCATCAATAGTGCGTCCAAAGGATTCAGGATGCTAACCAAACCATTCTGGATGGATGGTGCAAACAACTATCTGGTCACTGTGTTTGTAGTGACCTGTATTGCATTCGGTGACATGTTGTGGATCCCATCAAGTTTACTGGAATCAAAGGATGAAAAAAGTCGATTAATCCGTAGATGCATTAACCGTTTCCTTAAAGAATTGTCACATGATCATTCTACTCCGAAATTCTTATTCAGCTACCACCGCAGTTACGGCTGCTTTAGGACCGCTCCTGTATCTGACCGTCATATTGGTATTATATTAGTCTGGCAATGAAATTGGATTTTATTCATCGGCAAAATGGATAGCCCACCATTCGAAGCTCCAGGTGATGAAGTTCATGACCCAGTTAATTCTTTGCAAACATGATCGCAATTCATCTAATCATTCCGTGTTTAGGATGAGTAGAATCCGGTAACATATCCGCAGTTTATATGTACTCGTTAGTTGACTTGATTTAATGCACACGTCTAATGTAGTTGCCTTATCACAACTCTTTCTTCACGCTTCACGCTTTTTTGTCGAGTTACGCGGGTCTAATTGGCGAGAAAACTATGAACAGTGGTTGTTACGCTGCAAATGTTCTCAAGAACTCAGTGTTCCCATCCACACGTCCTTTCACGGCTTCATTCAACCTTGTCCAAATTCAAACACAAACCCTCTTTTTATACATCATTTTATCTGCATTTCCGAAGAATTATATGGGTTATTAGAACAGGTGTTGGGGAGATAACGTGAAGGCGGCTTAGTGGATAAAACCCTGGTTTAGTACAATAGTTTATCTACTGGAACACCAGCTAACCCAGAGCTAATCAAACTAGCAGCCTTTCGCCTAGTCTCTGATGCAACTACTGAGAGAGCACTAACCGGAAATCCCGTTCCGTTCTAAAGTGAGTCAACTCTGCACAGCTAGACTCCGTTCAATATGTAGGTTGCTTACCTGAAGTGTGCATTCCAGGTTTAACTAATGAAAATTGCCAGGTAAGCGGGTTGATCGTCCGTCCAATGTAGTTTTAAAAGCTTTGCGGACCACATTGGCGATAAATTAATTCAGCGGAATCTAACTTCTACATCAAAAATATCCCACGCGGAAGTATACCCTGGACATTAGGATAGCTTGGAAAGTGTGTCAGAACTTTCACCTCATGATAAAAGGAAATAACTATAAGACACTCACCTGTCAGTAGACAGTCAAATGGAATTGTGTTCTGACCAATGAAGTCATCGCCAATCGCCTGGTCATCTAACACGACGAAACGCACCAGAGCGAGACTACCCAACTGTACACAAAATTCAAAAGTGCTATCGAATGTAGCATTGTAACCAGACGCGTTTCCCGCTGGCGCAGTGCAAGTCCGTTGCTCAGCGCAGTCAACGGGAATGCCGTGGAGTTCAACAACGACGTATGGTTCAATTGTATCCCCTTTGGAGATTGAACCTCTTGGTTTGGGGAGTTGTTGGGCACTGAGTATCCTCAGTCGAAAAATCTAAATGTGCAAATGAAACCGATATCACTCGCCCCTTATCTGTTTTCGTCACGCAAATCTCTTCAGTAGGTTGGTCCGTTGTGTTAAGCGAAAAACACATGTTTCATGCTAATCCTCCTGAGAACAGCAGATAAGGTTCTGGTGTGAAAAAGCTGTCCAATAGCGGTGAATTGTGTGCAATCGAACTCACAGTAGTATGAGCCTCTCATTGTCAGTATCGCTACACCGTCAGATCACATTAACTTAGTTTATTACATGGGACGGTCTTTGCATGCAGTGGAATAACAACCAAGTAAAGAAAGCCGTTGATCTTGTTGCGATTCAACTTGATCCGTACAAGCACAAGTAGACAGAACTCACTTTATTATGTAAATAATACCCCTACATACTGATCTGAGGCCATGTTAACCTCTATCGATTTGGAGCATTCTCGAGTCATCCGATGTTATGCAATTTATATGTATATATTGACGAAGTGAAAGTATACAAGGAAAAGAGTACTTTTGCGAACGCTGAAGTCATGTGAGTCCACGGGGATTCTCCGATCCCATAGTTTACATACCACAAAAATTGTGCGTATGCGACCTAAAGAAAAGTGGACCTCTAAGAATACCACGATTTCTCAGACTGCGCGAAACTCCGTGTGACGTAATGTTTTATTTGCGTTCTCGTTTTTCAAATAAGAAAAGCAACTGAGAAGAATATGGTCGTTCCTAAAAAAACGCTGATAAGCGAGACTTCTAACAGTTAGCGATAGCCCATGTGGAGTGGTCGAGCAAGAAAGAAAGCTGAAAATTTCGGGAACAGTGCATGCTCTCTAATAACTGTTCGGTCATCCCTAGTCTGGAGACTAATAAATCATTCAAAAGAGCTGGTGATTAGTCAAGAAAATCGGACTGATTATTTACAAGCGAGTAAGTCCCCTGATCAGGTTAACATCTAGTGAGGAAGCAACAGGACATTTCGAGGAAAAAAACATGTTCTTTAACACGTTGCCTTAATTTAGGCAATGGTAAATGAAAGCATTGACCAAACTTACAATTGAAATCTGAAATATCAAATTTCAACCTGTTCCCCAGTACATCGTAATTGTATATATTATGGAAATGGTATTGAAAATTGTTGAATCTTTTAGGTAACGAAATGAGTGTCTGCCAGCTGATCAGGCTTTCGTGAATTTCCTCGTAGACTTTGGTGAGGAAGGTGGAATTCAAAGAATGTGCCGAAAGTTAGGTACTTTGACATCTCAAAGTTCAGCTGCTGGCTCCTGTTCACGAACGCAAATCTGTGAGAAATTTGCCTTCGTGGACGTCCCCAAGTGGGCTATTATCATCGTTGGAGATCGACGTTTTCGACAAGCAAAAACGCTCCGGCTGACATTATACTTCCTTCCTTATATATGGGATGTGCACTTTAAAACCTTTTGGCCAAACTCAACATAGCAGATCGAACACCTGACTGAGCAAGGACAAATATCCCCGCCTAACTTTGAATAATTAAATGTGCCTGTGCTAACGACAAAAAAAACTAGAATTATGAGACAAATCATGTCACCAATAAAATGCAACTACCTGTTGGATTCATATATTTTCTCCCTAAAGGCCGCAAACGTGAGAAGATTATGAAGGCCAATTTTACATTTGTTCAGTTAGACCTACTATGCATGTTGTGTTTTTAAAACTTGCAACACATAGTATGAAAGAGACAATAAGTATGACTTTACTACAGAAAACAACGAAAAAAATCACCTGCGGTGTTGTATCTGGGGGGTTGTGATGTAAACCGACTGAGAGTTCGGCGGTTGGATTGAAGAAAGATGACACAGTCCGATACAGGGATGGCTTCAACACGTAACCACATGCTCCATTTCTTGCGAAAAACCCTGTCGCCAAATCCATAACAAGTCCGGCTGTCTGGTAATTCAAGGGGACAACTTGTCCACCCCAGGCCCATATATCAACCGGATTGATGTTGCTGCTATCTGCTCTTGAAGGACTTGGGACAACCTCAAGCATGGTGTTTCTTGTCACTTGTACTAGGTCTCCCGAGGCACGACCCAAAGCCTTTGATGCTTCTGATTCACTAATTTGTACGAAATGGTACGGATGCACGCGCAGTTTGTCCGGGTTACATCTTACACCTTTTGAAGAATGACGTCCTGGAAGTCCAACCTCGCCGTGGGTGCCCACAACAACTAGGGACGAACCAAACGTTGTGGATTGCATGTTAGCGGTTGAGCTTCGGGTGTACTGATATAGGCGTGTTTCAACTGGTTTTGGCTTTGTGGACAGTGAGCCTATAAGTCACAAATGGATTGAAAAGCTCAGTTAATTGTAAAAGCATGCATATTCGATAGATCAGATCGGTAGATTGTCAAGCCGGTCAGCCGAATACTAGTTTGGTGAATCATTTATGATTTCACGTTGCAAAACAGAACCTTTTCTTCGTACTACTTCTGTCCTGATCCCACAATCAACACTATGTACCGGGTAAGGTAACATCTGGAACACTGATGGATAACGCTTGAGGTATTATAAGCCCTTAGGGAACTGAAGACAGCGCACAAGAAACTGGTTAATTGGTAATGGCCTGCGCAGTTTCGTTGTTGCTTATAGCTTCTGAAGGACCCATCAATGTCAAAACTCTTGGATGGTGAGCATAACTCGTCTTGATGAAGCCTAAGACGAAGGTTAGGTTTAAGTCTAAGCACCTAGGGGGTAATAAGTCGTGCCCGTAGATGGTTTCACCTAGTAGCGAGGTAGCAAGTCAGTTGGATGAGGAATAGTATCTACCAGCATAAGGATTAACAATAGCTGGTTAGCTAAATCGAACGACTGACCTATCTAGTCCTATCTATCTAGACTAATCTTTGAAGTCTTCTAGGCTAGTCGAATGTTTTTGGCTAAATACAGTAGAATTTTTATTACCGTCTGAAATTATCAGGAAACGCAGTCAGCACATAAATATCTCTAGGTTCAAAAGGTATCAGAAGCAAAAAAATACATCAGAAAAATGAGTCACATAGGAGGAAATGATGTCACTCAGTATCAGTCACTCATTCTATAATCGGCTGGTGTTAGTGATTAGTTATTGCACCATCCAAAACCTGCTACTGGAAATTTAGATATCAGGCCAAAAGGGTTCAAGGAGGTGAAGCAGCCACCGGCACAAATTAAGAAAAGAAATACACTAAGGATGATTAGCTGTACATGGTTGGCCCACGGAGTGAAGCAACGAGTCGGTATGTTACACTGAATGAATCATGATCAAAACAGAACAAAAGGCATTCAGAGCATTTCACTTAACTTGTCCGTTAAGTTTATACCACAAATGACATGAGTTCAATGTCCGTGCAAGCAAAAAAGTAAAGGCGCGGAAGACGGGTAGTCTAGTTTTCGACAATATAAGATGCGGAAAGAACGGACAAACCATCCACAACAAACTTACCATTTCCAGTGTCCGATGAAGGGAGTGCAGAGCTATTTGTGCAGTCGAAAAAGAAGAGGTCAGATAACTCTTTGGCGATCACCGTAGACTGATGGGCTGGAAGCTGCAAAATAGATCAACAGAATATCTTCATTCACGAGGAACAAACCAGAAGCGAGAGAGGGTATGCTGGGATAAATAAAAAACGGTTTTGTGGGAAAGCAATACTGTCCAAACCTGGTCAAAAAATATTTGAATGAAGACCAGTCACCATAGGTTTTTGAAAACGAATTCAAGTTTAGAAATGTTAACAGGAATTTTTGCGGATACGTTCTAGTTCAAATAATATGAACTGGAAAACCAACATGGAGACCGAAATCCATGCACTGACCGAACTGGGATTCTTAAGCTTTTAACAACTTGCATTTATTTAATCGCGACCACACCAGCTTAAAAATATCCCTCTATTGTGACAGTAGGTGCCTATCACACTTGTTTGACTGATACCATATGTGATCTTGTAGCACAGAAAAACTTGATTCCGAAATGCTGGTCGAAAAATTCGTATTCGGATGGAATAAAACTGTTAAAAACACTGACATATAATGGCGCATTTTTCTTTTCAGGGATCATCTACTTGCACTGCCTTCCTTTGCCACGAAGTACCACTGCACAGACCAAGCAGTGAGATGGGTGGGTCATACAATAGAGTACGGTAAACATTCGCATGGCTGGTTCACAAAATTGTGACCCTCAGCTTGTTTATGAAATAAAAGGCTGGATAATGAATGTAACCAAATAAGTTCAGCCCTAATACTTTTCAGAAAGTGTTACCAGGCAAAACCCAGTTGGGTAACAAATATTTGAATTAACCAACCCACCGTTTGAGGATTTTCTTCCAGGTGCTATAGCTTGAGGTAAAGTTATTGACAGGCCAAGTGAAATGAAGTGAACATCATACTTTCTAAAACAGCCAGACGTCACCCAGAACAGTGTATGCAGTTTTTCTCATGGCCATAGCTGCTAGCTCTTCGAAAGTCAAATTACTCTGCTCAAAAGCACCATCCCATTGACTGTGAAAGACATGGTCACGGATTTCTGCGCTGAGGACATCAGAGAAGCTTGATTTACTACCACGGAATAGACCGTACAACTGATATGTTTTTTATCACATTTGCGTGGGTGCACGATATCGCTGATGGGATGTGTTTCTGTACAATAGTCTTATATAAACCTTTCATTCTGTTGGCTGTTACAGGTAAAGCAGTATTGTCGCAGAAAACCTGTCCAATTAACAGAAACTTACGGTTACAGCGAGTTTCTTATAGGTTCTTTGTATCTACACTACATACTGTTGACCCTCGACGCGAACTCACACAGTGAATCCATTGAGACCCAAAACTATTTTATTGGAACCTTTATTGAACTGAACAACCGGGGTACAATACGTTTAGGACAATTGATAAAGCTGTGGATGAACTCTTTCGAGAGAAATTAATCACAGTTTTCATTAAATACTACGGATGACCGTTTATTTAAAAGCCGGAATATACACTTAAATATAAAAATTCATAAAACCGGTACAGGCAGCCTCGTCTTTCTGTGAGTCATTATTAGGGTAATCTCACTAAATTTATGCCAAATTACGGGAGGACCAGTTGATCATCAATGAAATTATGGTTCGAAACTACTAAATTACTCATAAGTCTGGTTCAGAGATTGGATGAATGTCACTTTCATCGACAGTATCTTTCATGCTGAAAATTCGTGGGCGCCGACGAAAAGCGAGGCTCTACCTTTTTTTGGCGACAGCTATTAAAATTTTTTGGATCCACTTTTACTAATATGTTGAAGTTAAACAATCAGCAGGAACTGTTTTTACGGTAGGAGATCAAGGCCAGAGTCAAACTTTACATTTTTACATGATACGGCACACCGGCTACGTATTGCTTACGTAATTGGCGAATCGTCTTGTTCCAAACCCTCGCCCATTCATGTTTTCTGTGCTAACGTTCCCTGTTGTTCCCTTCGGCAGGCGTTTGCCTTTCAGCAAAATTCGCCCAATCAGATCTCGGGGTGAAGGCCATCGCACATGCATTCCGTCCCCGGAGTACACGGTGGCTTCATTGCTTAGATTAACTGTGGTCACACTGTTTTTTCTATGCCCTTCAAAATCCCTTTCTGCATGTTCTTCAGCTTCCAGCTGAGCATCTCCCAAGGTGAACAGGAATTCTGTGGAGGGTAGAAGCAGTCGTCGTCCAAAGCAGCAGCGTAGCATGGTAGCTAGGATGACTTGTTGGGCGTGGGACAAAAAGTGCTCAACCGAGATGATGAGTGGGTAGCTGATCAGCGACAAAAAGAGAGAACGATGAGGGAAGATGTGATGCGTTTCAATATCAACAGTAGATTTGCTCTTAAGTTAATTTATGTCGGAATCTTCTGATAAATCTATTTTCACACAAATGATGTTTACATGTAGAGGCCTTTCAGGGTCGTGCAAATGAAATTCCGTCCTGTTCGGATGACCTCATTTGGTACCATTGCACATCCCTAACCAGCTGGCTTGGGTAACTCACACGGCTGTTCACTACACTATTCACTAAAAGGTACATGCACATTACGTCAGCGTGAACGGTGTTGTGAGTCGCTACCTAACTTTACAGCTTTAGGATACGATCTGCTGTACTTTTGCTCTGTCAAACAATGTGTACCTTTCAACTTAGTTCACTGATGCACATCAACCGGGTTTGCTATATCCTTCCTCCCTCATGCCATAATGTCACAAGAAATAAACTGAGGCGATGTGGAACGAAATGCAACCACTAGCATTGAAGGGCATGAACGCCGTATTCTTTGATTATCCGAGTACAAGAGCGAACTGAATTTGGCTGTATAGAAAACCTTTTCAGGTCCGCAGCTAAGTCCAGATAAAGGGCTTCAAGTCATCAAATTAATTTTCAGTCATTTGAAGCGTTGTGCCTACAAAACCTTCAGCTAACAATCATTTGTTTATTGCAGCCCTCGTGGCTGTCACCTTGCCGTCCATCTTAACAAATTCAATTATATAAGACACGAGTGCATCGGTTACTCTGGCTCTTAAATACCCGTAGCCTTTCGTATTAGTCTTCAGTCTCCATTCCGTCCTGTCGGACTGTGCCACAAATCAAACCCTACCGGAGACACATACATACCAAGGATACCACAAGGATGTTCCAGTTCTCAAAACTGAGCTGTGTTAGAAACGCGTAAATCCTTACTGCTTTAATCAATGCGTCCTGCCCATCTACTTCGGACCTAATCTACTTCGGCGCGGCAATTAGGCTGAGAGGAAAGCCTGCAGTTTCTTATGCGTTGAGGTCATGGTTCGTAAATGTATTGATTCAGAATCAACAGAAATCCAGATAGTACGAGGTTATGATTGAAAGGTGTTATTCGATCCTAACAAGCACCTAACCATTCGAGATGGCAGTTCCATGTATTCTTCTAGAACATGATTACCCTATATCCTAGTCACCTTTCATGAAAAGAGATGGTTGAATTGCCGATGATCCAGGGTAGCGGTCCCTTACAGCTGGATTTTGAGCGTAGAAAGTGAGGTGCAAATAACCTTTAATTTTGAATAAATGTAAAATTATGACTGGCAAAATATACGCCTAATTTCCCAAGGAAACCATGTTAGTTTGAAGGATTGTATATTCTGGCAGGAGCAGCACAATGCGACATCATTGGGTTCTTGGGATCTTGGTTCAGATTGGTCGATATTTTTCGCTCAGGTCGAACAAAACTACTTTTTTTGCCAAATAGTTTCTTAGACCAATTTTAACGGATATAAAAACTAAAGTGCAGCTGGAAACAAAGTCCAAGCAGCAGTCTGTGACAGCAAAACTCTACGGGTTGCAAAATTCAGATGGCACAGAGAAATACAATAAAACATAATTGAGGAATATCAGAAACGGGTGATCCAGATGAGTCTCGAGCTAACACCTTAGTGCTTCACAAATGAGTGTGCTTTTCCAGTTGTGTAACTTTGGCGCTCAAATGAAAAAACACTGATGGAAACACGGAATTGAGCCCGAACAAAAGCGAAACCAGTGGTGGGTTGTTGAAATGAGTGGTGTAATATATCGAGAAAAAATATTATTACTTTTGCATTATCTAATTAAAATAAAATGCATTAATGGATTTTATCTATCTCGTTTTTTTAAACGAAATCTAAAGAAATATCGGTTTTGAGCTTACTCAGAGCGATGAAAGGCTAGACCGCTGATAGTTTCCAGCACAACTTGGATAGGAATGCCAGGAGGCCTCGAGTTGGCTCTTCGTACAACTGGATATCCATCATGACCGTCGTAGATTTCCACTATTCAAATTAATGAAAAACAGAAACGGTAGATGGAAAAACAGTTATAATTTCGGAACAAAAAGCGGACATTTAAACTCATACAAAGTCATGCTTTGGCTGTTCATTTGCATCATGTTCGGTTGAAGTTATTTCGAAATTTATCTGGAATATGGATTTTCACAAATATTAAATTCATTTACTAAGATGAGCTTGCGGGAAATTATACGTTGTTTAGTAAATTACAAATAAACAGTTCTATCGCATTTCACCAGTAAAAGATACTGGGCACCGTATAGAGCAAATGTGAAGCACAATTAACGCAAGCAAAACCCCATAAACCATGGCAAAATTCAATTTTTTTGTTTTTCCAAATATTCCCGTCATAGTCAAACCAAGAACACCGGTTAATATTGGTATCCAAGGGTACCATTGTTTAAATTAGGGAAACTTGCTTTCGGTCTTAATGACCAATTTTTGGTTAATCAAGACCACTCACCAAAACAACAACTGACGCCACACAAGATAGATATAGATATACTAGGTCCCGTCTGTTGCGTAGGATATTGGTGTATTCCCATTAGAAAAATGGTTAAGGATAGATAGTTGAAGAAAGACAATAAAAAGTAATTAGGAGTTGGGAGTTGCACTGCCGAATAATGAAGCCACTTCATGCAACACAAACCGTTTCACCAATTAAGATGAAAATGAGTGTGCATATGCAAAATTAGGTTTCGTACCGAATCACGGAAACACAAGCAATTAACTCTAGGCGGAATAAAAGTTGTCGAGGTTTAGGCACAATGTTCTTAAACACAGTTGGTAATTTTATTGTTACCAGCTACTCTCATGGTATTTAAAGGATGACTGATTTGGAAGATTTAATAGGACTGAAAAACCAGGAGAGGACAAAGAAATCAGATGAAATCTTCTAATTTGATGAGCTGAAACTCAGGCGGTGAGCATCTGCAAGGTTTTCTCCCAACAACAAAGTGGATACCAATCCGTGGATCTTTTGGTTTGTTCAGGCTCATCAGTATGGAGGAGAGAGCTAACTTCGATTACTTTTTCGGTCGTATCCGAGAACTGAGTTTCTTCATGGCAATACACCTTCCGTATTTATAAGCATGCCCTTTTCGTCTTCAAAGTGCTTCGAGGTGCATGAAGCTAATCAGTTGTTTGTGAATGGATAGATCTTTCAGAGGGCGAAGTTGGTTATAAAAGTTAGAAATTATAATGAAAAATTCGAAATTAAATGGTCAAGTAACCTAGCTTAGTTGGAGGTAAACAAGCTAACCAGCAAATCGGAACCATTTGGACTGACACGGTGTTTATAGGCAAAGCTGTGCGTGGAAGTTAAGAAAAAACAATAACCCGTCAGTTGGGTCACAGAAACGTCAGACAGGTGCACATAGCCTGCAGACGTATAAATCAGAAGTTTTGATGAGCTAGGTTTCACTCCTGGTTGGCTCACGAAGGGAGACCAGAAACAAGCAAAGATTAGTCACTGACTCTGTTAAGGTCACCTGTTAGAATGAAAAGCTCACCAGTGATGTGGGAGGCAAAATTAGGAAGGGGCTCATCCAAAAAATTCAACCAGCGTGTTTTGGGAAATTTGCGGAGGACGTGATGCAAACAAAAGTGAAGGATTCTACGAAAATTGGATAGAAATCTAGGTTCAGATAATAAGGTTTGGTAATCAATACATTCACAAGAATATTGTAAGTAGACTAAAGTAGACGATACCCAGTCTGAGTGAACGGTGGTAAGAGAGCCGCCACATGTTTCCTGTTGTTCGGTACACGTCTGATTTGGAAGCCTTCATAAGAACGAATAGCCATTAAACAGTTATCACAACCGCCGTTAAACTACAGTCAGTGAGGTGCTACGAAATACCCATATGTAGAAGCTTAGTTATAGAAGCGGTGGTAAATCTTGCCAAAAATCGATCCAAACTTGAAGGGTGCAATAAAGCGACGAGACATCATTGGTACAGTTGTATTAGATAACCTGTGACACCGGCCACTTCAATTACTTGTACCATTCGCAGCACGGGGTTTAAGTGAAACGACGAATTTCCGAGAAAACTTTGTAAGTATGCTTTGTCCAATAAACAAACGTTTCGGTTCGACTGTTATGTGACGATCAAAACAACACAGAATAGAAGTTAAGTGGCCACGTTTTGGTTGAGACCTAAGTGGCAGCGTCGACTGAAACAGTCGAGCACTGTTGTCTTTTTCGAAACAAGCCATCTCCATTTATGAGTTCTAAAAAAAAACTAAAATCAGACGTTTGTGAAGGCTCGTTTGAAGCTGCCCGGATGCACTTTTGAAACAGGATAATTGCAGGAAGTTCAATTACAATGTTTACAATGTCAGATAAAGCATAGTTCTACGGTATCATCGTTGCTAGGCACCAAATTCCGCATTTCTGACTGATTTGTTGCAACTGAGACTTCAGCTGACAAGTTTGCGTCTTTTTTGAAAAAATATGAAGTGCAGATTCTCTAGCAAAGAAAACCTTGCGGTCCAGTTACAAAATGAAGAACCTGTTTATTATTATTGCCACCCACAGCCAAGGTTGGCAAGGCACTAGTTACCAAACAGGGATACAGACTTGCGGATCTGATACAACTTACGACACAAATTATCCATTTGGTTGCGTTGGTGTGTTCGTTCTTCTGGACTGCTATCTAAGCAATTTCAAAATCGGCATTCCAAAGCATATGTTAGAGGTATGACATTTTTACTGTGGGATCATTGAAAAGGTTGCTCTCAGCGTTATCCACACCTCTTCCCATGACGACCGCATCCTCTATTAAATTTTAATGGATTCGGTCTAAAGTAAGGCCAGAGGGCTATGCGATGCGAATGTGCCGAAATGCCAGTGACGCTGGTATCTCACTGGAAACGGATGAACGATCGGAATACGAGGCCTGACTGACAAAGTGCCATGGGATGCAACAAACAGGACCTTAATATGGGGGAATTTCTCCACACGAATGTTTTTGAGGGAAATCAGTGACGAATTCATTGATCCAGAAGTACAATAAATGCTTACGGTTAGTCCTGAAAAGGGCTGTTTTGGTAGGAATATGCTTCAAGGAGACAGTTCATGTAGCTGTTTGGGAAACTCGTTTTTTGATGCTGCCTAAAATAGACTGCAGTAGGAAATTTATATCGACTGAATGAACGCTATGTTGTAAAAGGAAAATTATAAAAACAGGTAAACAGTTGGCGACCTACTCTCAATGTATCGGCATCCAGAGAGCAGTGCACGTCGATATCCCTCGACACTGCAAGGTCCAGTCAGTTGGTCTTCGAGTAGGAAACTGAAATGATAAAGATTACTTTGAAGACATTCATATGTCTTTGCTCTGTAAGAAATATGTGAGAGTTCATAAGTAAATTACGAGATAAAACCAGACGGCAAGATCAGAGCCACAACTAAACTGATCAATCATTTTGTTCAAAGAATTGTCCAGTGAACAATGCAAGTGGAGGCATGGTTGATAGTTGATCCCTCAAACATCGTTCAGGCTTTCATAATACATGCTTGGACTTGTGTTCGTATAGATAAAATCGTTTCGGAGTTGGAATCCACGGAATCTGGTGATTGCTGTTTACGTTATTTCGCAAAAAAACTTTGAGAAAATTTCAAACACAGCATGAGCGAAACAATACGTACATGGTGCACCATCAACCTCTACTCTGCGTGGTGGGCTTTTTACCAGCTGAACCTTTGGTGAATTTCGGCCAACATTTGCATACTTATAACCAAGAATATTCATGACTTCCATTCGTCCACCACAATACATTAGAAACCCTTCGTAATCTTTGACGCACAGGTAAAGTTTGTTTGTGTCTACCGCATAAGAGATGCTTCGCCTAGGTATAATTATCCTGCCTACTCAAACATGAAGACATGCAAAATAAATTAGCTCATTGATTATACCACCTGTTCCAGGTTGCCTGGACGCGTAGATATCGACAACTGATGAGTGAACTGGAATAATGAAGTAGAGGAAGTATACTGATTCAAAGGTATCATTTATTCTGGTGGGTTAATAAGAAAAATAAACTGAAGGCAATCCGAATGATTCATTTGTTGAGAAACAACAAAAAGTAAGCAGCAACCAGTAGCAGGCGCACAAATAAAATTTGGCGTAGATAATAGACCTCAGATGCGCTTATGCATCAGAGCTGAGGAATACTGAGATTTTTTGCAGAATGCCAACAAATGCACATAAACAAAGTGGTAGTTCATTTAACCAACTCACGTTTTATGTGAGGAAGCCAAGTAGTAGTGTGTTATCGGTTGCGACATGTCTTGACAAACGTTCAGGTGAATTGCGTTGAATGCATCACATTCACGGGAGAGCAGGAAAGCGGTAAATCCTGTCAATGTATACACAGATTATTATTTGTCGAACTGAGTCGGTAACAAAAGCACAAATAGTTGCGATCTGTGTGGTTTTTGATGCTTTTACCGATGACAGAGTCAAATTAAGAGACAACGGACTAGTTTGTGATTTGGTGGCAGTATGGGGGGATTTTCTCATTTGACCAAGATTCCACATGAAAGTGAAGTCAATATATGCTGAAGAGTGATATATGTATTGTACACATGTTTCTTCAGCAGTGCGCATGTTACAAACCTGTGCAAAGATTTAACCCTGCCCAGAAGAAAAAAAGCATCACATATTGAACGTCATTACTCGAAGATCCAGTCGAAATGTGAATACGAATGTGAGTTGTGTGACGGAGCGGTGCCAAGTTCTGCCTAAGTTCGATCGAGTTAATCACGCTACCTGTTCGAGGGGTATGGTTTTCAAATGCTGCTCGGGATGCCGCATGTTTGAATCCCCTTATAGTTCCCTAGAGTTCCCAAGGATGAAACAGCGAGGCAGTGCTTTTCGACTTTCCAGCACCGGATAACTTCACTTGTAGAATGCAATCTCGATTGAAATTTTCAACGGTTTAAACAGGGATAATTTGTTATGCTGGAACAAATCGAAGTAATCTCGACTTAGATGCGTCTGGCCACAGGTAGCTCACACATGTGGGTAATTACTAGATAAAAGAGTGCACTTTGATTTTCAGTGTACGTAATCACTTTTTCTGATAACACATCGTGGAACTTGCAGCCGGATGTACAAACACTGATGAAGGGGAGCTAAATAATTTAATAATGACTTGGGTGTAAGGATGAATGTTTTTTGATAATATAAGGAAAAGTAGAAATTTAGGTACAGCTATATGGGGGCGGAGTCCACGCGTGGTTTGCAAAATGAAACCATCAGTGAGCTGTCCTTTTCCTGCCTGCATCGAAATGGTTACCCATTGTGCACAAGACAATCAAATATTTATTTTCCTCCTCATTTGTGCTCCACATCCCGTATAAATGAATTATAAGCGGTGGAATGCTAGTGTGTATGCACAAAATTATTTTGGACCATATAATACTCCACTCTGAGAACATTCTTCCTCGTAGAAGGATATTCCTGATGTTATGTGGTCACGCTCATTCGGGGTGGTGGAGTGGCAATAATGCCCTGTATACCTAGAGGTTCACTTGATGAATTTTGTATGCGGCGAAGTTAACATTCTCACATAGGGTAATTCGCACGAGACCATTTTACCTAACATTTGATTCCAATGATATCCTATCAAACAATAATCTTCATGAACTCTGCTGATTTGCAACGAATAACGGATAAATGGTTACCAGGTCGTCTAGACACGTATAGATGGGGATTCGATGAAAGTATCTTAATACTACGTGGAATTTAACCAACAAATACAAAGGCATAACCGTATGAAACTCACCGTCGATCCCCATCAATCCAAGTGCTCGATTTTCTGGGGACGGTTCAAAGTACTCGATATACCTTCGGCACTGTTCTGCCGTGACACCGATTTGCTACAATTGAAAGGGTGCCAGAGGCATAGAGAAACAAAATACTGTTAAATATTTTATGAACTGAAAAGATTAATAAGTGTGGAGACAATAGAATACATCTTCAAATGCAAGAAACCGAGGTGGGCGCAAACAATGCAACCAAGGTTTAGTTTTCTATGCTACTCCGTGAATACATTCGGAACATCACTGACTGGTGACTGAAAAGGTATGACTTATATTAGAGTGAGACGGAAGAATGAATGGTAAAATGAAAATTGTGAATCTCACTGTCCTAGATCTTCGCATCACCTAAGTACAATTCACTGAAACTGTACCTAGATATTTGCGCCTTTTTTCGGTTTCAGTGCCCACGCTTCACCTTAACTTCGTATACCCAAACCCTATGTGTGTAAACAGTGAGGGCAAATCTGCTGCCTCAAGAAGCCTGACTTGCGAAATTGTTCAGAAACGAGAATACCCCTACCGGCATGGAAAAATGACACAAATCTGCACAAATTCCTTTTTCCTCCGTAAGGATCTTGGTGGTTTTCTGCGAACGAGTCAAAACTGATGCTTCAGAATCTGACCAGACTGCATTCCAAAAATGTTGATCTGAATGCGTTCGGTTGTGCAATGGTTTTGAAAAAATTTCTGAGTTCCTGCCCTTGTTACCAACTTTTCCGAGAAAAGATAATCAGTATACACGCATATGTCATCCAAAACCATTTGGTGGCAATTTCTCCCTTAATTTACCCTTCATCCATTGACGAACTTCTGTATATGCTAACATATTCATCTAAGTCGTATCGATGCCTTTAGTCATCCACTGCTTCCATTCTGAGGACACACATGTTTCAAACGGGCGATTAGATACAGCCTGTAAATTGCACACCATGTTGCTAATAATAATGCTTTGTGTGATCGACAAAACTGCACATAAACTGTACCCAAGTTAAATTACCCACTGTTTATCTCATGGTATTTAGCGCATCTAGCTGTCATTTAATTAGCGTGAACACAACTTAGGTTCTATTCGTTAATTAGTTAGGAAGTGTCACTGTGCACAGCTCGCATCCAAAAACGCCCATGTTGTATAGAGGGGGAATTTAGCTTGTTATGTGAATTTCAGCCTCATGAGTATCAGGGCTGTGGGCCAATATACTGTGTCTGATTACAGATCATTTTGGATACATAAGTATTCTGTTCCACTAAATAAGTATACTTCACTTGCTCACTGTTTTCTGGATCATCAAAGCTTTATTTCTAAAGGTAGCAGTCACAGCGCATAGTAGAGAACGGCTGATTTTTTAAAACTTAGCTGTCGCTTGTACTTTCATACTCGCTAAGACAGAAGTCCACAAGAATGCAAACCGATTTTCCACTCCCAGTTCTTACCGGTTTGCTTGACACAGTTCCTTTGGTTAGGTTTTTGGAAGTGAAGAGCAAAAAAGCTAGCTAACACTTCTTGGGAGGTATCGAAAATACTGGAAAAACGCTTCGTGCTCATCTGAATCTCAATCTCATGTTCTCAGTTAGAGTGAGTAGGGGGATTATTGTTTCTGTATTCCGATCTTCCGATTGGAACGGTGCATTCATATTTCTCTGGCGGTGAAATCTATTCCACGAGCTCTTTTTCTCCATCAGATTTAGTATAACAACACTGCCCCGTCCGCCGGTAACATGGTTTTCATGTCACTCAAAAACAACGCGTAGAAACAATGGGATTTGCAATGTACGGTCTATGGATGGGCTCTGAGTTGTTCGGTGTGGAATTCAAGAAAAAAACAAGCAGAACGGAAACTCTGGCCACAGAAAAACATGCATCATAAGAGGAAGGATACAGTAGAAGAGGGAAGACTAAAAGTATACGAGAAGCCGGTTTGACAAACGCATAGAAGGTGAAAAATGATGAAAATTTAGACACTAAAAACAAATTTAGTACTACATCTGCAAAACAAGAAGCGTGGATATATTAGCTGTCTTATTGTGAATCAGCTGGTTCTAGCTGATTCCACTATGGTTCTGGGACATCGGTGGTGAAAAACCCGAAGATGCCTCCTCACCCGGATTGGACAAGTCTCGCAGCCGTACAGCAAAACAGCCTGCACTGTGGACCAATACGCGTATCTTTTCAGACCCAATGATATGCCTTTTTGTTGAGACAAGTGGCATAACTTGACCTACGTTATTCTGGTCTTTGAGCTTCGTGCGTTGATAAGGTCTGTTTCACCACTGTCAGAGATACTCATGGCATTCCACAACTTTCAGTGTCACCCTTTGAACTGTCAGTTATATTAAAAGATTATAGGTCTTACAGAACGACTTTGCACTTCGTGAGCTCGAAGCATATAAAAAAGGCTTGGGCGATCTTGGCCAGGTTTTCTAGTATTTGTTGCGTTTCATGCTTTTCTTTAAAAATGAGGACAGTATCGTCTACATATTCCGAGTCGGCAAGATTCTCGCTCGATGAGTTCTGAAAGCCGGGGTTTCGGAGACCTTCCAATGACCACCTCATTATCTCAGCATTAATGAAAATAAACAAAAGTAGAGTGGACAACTATTTGGAGGGAAGATTTTGAGGAGCTCCAGGCACACTCGGCTGCTCAAAAGTATGTGAATAAAAACAGCATCATATTCACACACTTATGGGACATACCCTGTTTGGCAAGCGCGTTGAAAAGAACAAACATGGCGACAGCATCAAACTCACCACTGAAGCCAACCATGAACTGCACAATAAAAAATAAGTGGTTGGGGCACACGATGATGGTACGGGTGGATGAAAGATGTAACTGTGTAGTCTGCCGGGCAGTATCAACACAAGGACAAGTCTTATCCAGCGAAAGGTTCTCCACAGCCGCTAAATTTGATTCTGGGGTTGTAATTCTCCTTTTCTCCCACTGTTGCAACAGTAAGACGATCTGAATGCCATTGGATGGTTTGAGTATTGGTATCAAATTTGACCTGGCAAGAAATGTCCCTCCTGTTCTCCATAGGTTTCTGCTTAGTCACTGATCTACCGACAGTACCTAATATTTACCAAGCGTTTAGCCAAGTTTTTAAGTGGAAGGAAGACCACGGGTTTCTCATTAACGAAGAAGCGTGTCCAAAACGTTTATTTACAAGCGCACATTGGACGCCAGGTGAAAAAACCCCTCAGAACTCATGGGATGAAATGTCTTAATCTGCAGTCTCGGTAAAAAGGAAGAGTACAATCGTCCTTCTGATTCCCGATGTCCTGTAATTGCAATCACAGCAAACTAAACACTAGCCACATATCCACTAAGTGACCTCGATATGGATTCACTAACCGAAGGTTCCTGCACATTCGGTTTCGCCTGTGCTCCTCAGTGGGCTACAAAAACGTTGAATTTCCAAAAACCAATATGTTTAAAAACTAGAGAACATCCAGTTTGTTTGACTTGGACACACTAATATATTTGCCTGATAGAGATTCACTGACTTGGCGTTGTTGTATCTGACTTATCAGATAACCTGACGCCTGTACAAATAACAGAATTCAAATGCCAAATATGAGAGTCGACCGCAAGATGGTTATGGCTGAGCTGATGAATTAATAAGAATTAAAATAAATAAATAAATAAAAGTGATCAATAAGTAAGACGAATAAAGATAGAACGAGTTCCGTATTGAAAGACTTGGAGCAATATCAAGTCAATATTTAATCCAGTAAGGCGACGGCAGCCGCATTTGCGTGCACCAATCAGAGCGCTGAATTATTAAAGGGTGAAAAATGTTGCGAGTAATGGGTTGTCTGTGGACAACTGCGTAGGACAAGTAAAACCGGATCATTCTGGCGTAGAACAGATGTTGGTTGGCAAAAAGCTAGGAGCACCGCAGATCTTGCACAGGTTGGCTTCACTGACAGGACGAAACCTCTACTGAAAATAACCAAACTTACTCACACTACCATCAGTCTGTAAATAGCTCAGAGGAAGAATAGTTTCACAAGTTGAGAGGAACTTCCTTCCAAGAGGTCTCTACTCGAGAAGCCGGTCAACAATTGTGGCCATGATGTGGTTTTCGTGATTGAAGAATGTGAGGCGCCATGTCTTGTCTGAGTGAGAGCTAAACGCACTGAAGTTTAGGCGCTCGTGGCCAAACGGTCAAGTGTTCAAACAGTGGCCACAATGTCGCGGGTTAGAAACTCTTTGAGTTGCTTGAGATGCAAATTGCTGGTGATTCTCAACAAAGATGAAACAGCTGTACGGTGTTCCTCGCCTTTTCAGCATAGAGTAACTCCGCTGACAGGATGAAATCTCTATTGAATATTACCAAATATCTTCACACCACCATTAACTATATCACTGGTGTTCTTCGAAACAAACAAGCAGTGAAGGCGTTAAGATTAGTTCCGGGTTCTTCATTGTGGAGAACTTGCTTTTTGGTGCTACTTGAAGTATAGACATAAGTCTTAGGCAAGGCGCTACTGTTAGTTGTTTTGTGATACTTAGGAAAAGGCCAAGTAAGCAAAGGTGATTCGATACAAGATGGCAGTGATAGCTGTCACTGCAAAGTATGCTAGAAAACTGTACCCGTTCGGCGTAAGTCGCAGAACAGCCTATACCGCAACTGCTCACAACATGGCCACAGATTGTGTTGTGCCTCTCGATTTTTCATTTAAGAATTTGTCGCATATGTGCCCACTATTATGGTTATTTTATGCGCACTTGCGGACGAAGGTAAGCAGATCCCTGAGCAACAAGAGCAGATTTCACTTTTTCACATTCATTCCTGTCAGCAAACTGGTGTGCACACACGAACATCTACAAACCATGTTATATCCATTAAGCCAAACTAGAGAAACAACACAAATTCTGGGACGACATTCTCCCACCAAGGAAAACACGTTACAAGCTGAAGGCAAATTGGATATGCTTTGGGTGAAGATAACCAAGTGAATGCAAAATAGGATTTGTGTCGCACGCCAACAGAAACTTAGTCCGCTAATAGGGGATTAATTGGGCGTGTGAACCTGTTAACTCAGAAAATTGTCTTCCGAATGGATACCGCCATGTGATCTACCTATGGCCAGGTAAACTGGATTACGTTTGCATTGTGTGTGCAACTAAGTGTTGACCGGCGCTACCCATCCGTTTTCCATCAGGAGGTGTTGACGTAAACGAGTGTCCAATTCATGTGTGTTCTCATTGTAACTACTAGTCTGTTGCGTTATGTAAGTTTTGAGAAAAATAGAAAAAATACCTAGTTGTATTTTTCTAGGTAAACAAGGATCGACTTTTCAACCTTTCGGCAGTGATAATATACATTTCCAATCAGATATCCATACAGAATCCTATCTCAATGTCCTTAATGTAGTGTTATCGATTATCTGATATTCAGGGCTGTAGGATATTGATAAACGTGTGAATAAACATTACAAGCAAAATATCCTGCTCAAAACATTAGAGGGCCACCAACGCAGTCCCGCTCTTTTTGAACCCGTCTCAGATGTTGCACAGCAGTCCAACAGCACATCAGCCCAGTTGTAACATCCACACTATAATTTCTAGGGCTGAATACCATAGACTCTCATTCATGAAAACAAGTGATGGTAGAACTCTTTCGGTCAATAGTGTGCTTCGGTATGCGCCTAGGTACTCTATTCATCCATATGCAAGGGAATAGGACAACAGCCATATTACTCTCTGTAAGTAAGCTCATTTGCGATTCCAGCTTGGGTGCAGTTGTCATCGGCCCGGATCCTGCACACAGTAGGCATATTTTACCTATCGGAGTCCTATTCACGCTACCATGTTCGCTCCTTGAAGCATACGCGAAAGACTTAGACCAATATGTGTAGACAGTCATTCTTCGTTTGTAGCTGCCTATTTATCAAATTTCATTGCTATTTAGACCGATATTTGCTATTGGACAACGATGGACCGTATCTAGGAGCTCATAATTTAGCTGGCTCATACGGGATACAACTGACTGAAAACTATCGTTTGCATGTTATCTGCTAACTGTAGATCATTTGCATCAACTAGGGGAAAGTCACTCATTGCACGACGTGCAACCTCTGAGGTTTGGATTCCACCAGTTTGCTACTTGAACAATACGGTCTTCAAATCAGGGTGACTCTGTTAATATTGCGCACACTCTGAGCGGCTTTTGCACGTTAGCTCGTTTTTTTCCAAAAAGTACGAAGGTCTTGTGCAAAATCAAGTGTCTCGTGGATCGACTAATCTAGGTTGCAGATCCAACAACCATGTTCAAAGACCACTGAGCTCTTCTGGAAGATTAAGGTAACCTTTACAACATTCTCCTAGTGAATTTAGAAAGTCACTTTCTTCCAGCTCATACGGGATATTGCTGCCATCACAAGGATACATGGTCAGTGGTAAATTTATCCCGAAGTAACAAAACCGACAATGTTGTTTCTTTGAAATGTTACAAACAACACGTCAGTTGCAAAAATGAATGCAACCAACAGCAAATAATGTTAGTTTTGTATCAGACGGGCTTGTTCTATGACGCAAAGTCCATTCCTTTGAAGGGACGTGCTCCACTGCACGCTGCTCGTTATAAGGGAAAGCTGTCTTGCTGGGAAATAGCGGTCATTTAGTGTCCAGTTGATAGTGCGTGGGAATAAGTAGGAGAGTCACGTGATCGACCACCCTATGGATACCTGTTGAGTCTCGGAAAGGATCATACCTTTTATGTGGCTGCGTTTTTCAGAACCCCAAAGACTCCGTTTAAATCGAAATGGGAGCAGTAAGGATTTCACTTAACTTTAAAATATTCTAGATACCTATGGAGGTCTATCAGGGGTTGAAGAAAAATCTAGTTTATTTTCCTCAAGACAGTCGCTGTGCGTTCCTATGGCTTCTTATCCCACACAAGCATCAAAGTCTGACGTAAGCAGAAGATGGACTTTCCCGACCATAAAAGCCAGCACACTAGACTAAACGAGAAGCGTTTCCTGGCATATCGAGTTTGATACATGCCAACATGAGTGCAGGAAAGAGATATCTAGCGCTGTGGACAACTTCTTCACAAATGAATGAGTCGAGCTGTAAAATTAGTGAATACTATGGGCAGGATATCAAGCACTAATGAATTGTTCACCAAATTGTTCACCAGTGAGGAAGCCTTTGTCCAAGTCTCGAGCTCCCATTTGCAACAGGCGGAAGGTTCTGGTTGGCAATAACAAAGATGATGGTTTGTGCGGAATGGTGCTGTACCGAACTCCTCTCCAACAACTATATTGCCATATACGTTTTAAAATACTTTGGTTCACCCGCTAAATAAGATCGAATACATTTCCAACAGAGTGAAAACACACCAGTAATCTATAAATTGGGTGCTCTACGAGTTATAGCCGACAACTTTATGATCAGTTGTGCAATCTCGGTGAGCTGACGTCAACTACAACACACGGAATTGAATCTCAGATTTTTATGCCCAGTTTCCTGCAGTCGACGCTATTTTTCATAACTCCGGGGCACAACAAGAATATAAATAAACTAAAAACTATTGGTCACATTGGAATAATCGAAAATGCTCCTCTAGCGCTGGAAACGATTTGAGGAATCTGAGAGGTCTGCTAAACCTAATACAAACTCTCACTTATACATCGGAGAAATTAGGCTCCAGATTAGAACCAACCTCGATGAATGAACTAACCGCAACTTAATTCATGAAAGAAAGAGAGTAAAATTGCAAGTAGAAACAGCTGGGTAAAATAAGTCAGCCTAAAGGTCGATAGATCGAGGCACGCCGGAAAGTTCAGTACACCAACACCCAGACCTGGCGCAACCCATACGTTTTCCCTCAATCCTGAATAATTTAAAAAGCGGAGGCGGGGAATAGCTTCCATCAATCAATTGAGGCGTAAATTTAAGGATCAATAGAAGCTACTTTAGCAGAAAATTAATCAGTCTATCTGCTGACAGTCTTGAAGTTTTAAGTCATGAATAATTCAGAAATATTTAATCCAAGGCAAGTAAACTTTACATACGCTGGATAGGAAAACTTATCCCAAAAGAATCGATAACAATAAATTCGCAGGAAAAGCGTTTGTCGAAGTTTTACCCTGACCGATTTGGGGAAAAAATCGCGTACTTACCCCTTGCTCGCTGTCAAGAAAATGTCGCAAGTCATCTTGGCTGAGCAGTTCTGCTCCACTGGCGTAACTAGTTTGGGAAAAGTGTAGAAAACATGGGTTTGAAAATTAATGTGAGTAGGAGCATAAAAAAATTTACTGATCAACCATGATTAGGATCGCCTTGATTGAAGCCCATCAGGGAAATGTAATCGTGGGCTTCAGTTACATGACAATTTTAGCGATGTGTGCATCAGTATTAAGAATAACCAACCCACGATATTCGTTTCAGTTTATGTTGGTGGATTCATGTGCCACAAAAACAAAAGAGTTGTCTTGAGGTTTCGGGGACCCGTGCGGTTGAGGACATTTCAGTGTAATGTCCTGGGTTCGATGAAATTGTTGACTGACGAACGTTTCTGACACACCTATTTTCCGAAAGATATCCACCGCACGAGAAGTGATTCAAACACATTCGTGCCAACGTGGATTTCTGACCACAGTCTAATGATCATTGGTGCTGAACCAGTTAAACATTGCAACAGGACGGTCTGTCAACTCTGATGGTTGGAATGTTCGCTGGGGTTGGCAACGTCCCTGCAACAATCGGGCTGACATTATCTGTGCGTTGTTGTGAAATGGAGTTACGCGCTGAGTAGTGATGCGCATAGGTTTATCTACGTGTTTCTGGATTGGTTGTCCAGATGAGCAGTTTCACTGAATTTTTGTGCTAGTGTTCTAATTGGCTGACGTCCAAGTGACCTGTGAACTTGAATAATATGATTGACACCATGTGAGCTTTGTCAGACTAGTCCTGCTGTCCATCTTGCCGTCTGATTCATTTGTCTGATACTCGGCTGTCTGTGTTATCCACCGCCATGTGCCCGATCGTTCGTTTAGGCGATTTCCTTCCGGTTTGTCCAATGTGTTACTTATTGTGCTCAGTATACTTTATCCGATAGACAACATTTTCTCGGCTGCGTTGTTTGGTGTCGATCTTCGCTTTGAAAATTAATCTTCTCAATGAGGCACTCGGTTTGCGAGTCACCGAAATTCCATGTCACTGCAATATTCCTGCTGTCAGTTCAAGTTTTGTACACTAAGATCGAGAAAGGCACCACTTGGATGTTCTCATGCATTAAGAGGAGTACCAACGACGTGAGAGGATTCAATCAACTGACACACTGAACTGAACACAAGCAAGAGATCACTAACTCACACGGATAACGTAGACAGACGAGTGCCAGTTAAATGGATGGGGTGACAAGATGAGCAGGGGCACCAATCTGACAAAGCTCACAGGGTGCCAGTTAGATAATTCAGGTTTACAGGTCACCTGGACTCAACCAAACAGAACACTGGTAGACAACAATAAGTGAAATCACTCATCAGAGCAATCAATCATATCTCATAGTATACAACCCATGCTGTTGTTCAAAAAGACACTGCCGACCAAATGTGACTTGGTGTAAACAACTTGATAATAATATTGTCGAGTTCATGTGTTAATTGTTCAATACAATAGAAAGCTACACCCACAAGTGTGATATGCATTTAGAATCTGTACCGTGTAGAACGCCTGTTTATAGCAGTGCGAATTTGTGCCATCGTAATTTGCTCATACTTTTTGCTGGAGTCCATGAAAGTCCTTCAATGTCCCCAGTATACATCATACACATCGGTATATTTGTGCTACATGGATTACACTGAAACGGCAGCTAGCTCATCTAGGCGAACGCTTGAGAGTGCAGATGCTGTTGGACGCATTCGCGTCAACATTGAGTGAGGCTTTAACGTCCATTAGGTAGCTTTTCGTCCATCGTCAGTCATCTCTTTCTTGGATTTAAGGTCACAGGCGGTGAATGCGCACTTAAACGCAATTCTTAGAACAAACTGGGGAAATTGTTGTCGGTGGGACCTTTCGATATTCTAGAATATATCAACAGCATTCAAATTATACTCGCTTAGCTCATCCAAGTATCTTACGTAAGTCTCCAAGCCGATCTTTCGTAGAAAGGGTATGGATATTTAGGAGAGAGCGCTAACGTTTTTATTAACGCACCCATGAACAACATTCATGTTACAAAGCAGATGGGTCCCCGTGGTTTATCCTAAAAAGTATCATTCCTTGTGAATTAGTTGTAAAAAAAATAAGGCAGCTGCCAAAACTAGGGGAACCTAAAGAAAAAAAAACTTTAACTATATTTTTGAAGATATCCGTATTTTTTAAATGCATGTCCATATTTATATACCCATATAGGTCTATATTTTAAGAATACTCATATATTTCCAAAAGGATATTTAAAGGAATTCCGACGGAAGTGTCTCCAAACCTCTTTTCATGTAAAAATTGGTCAGGCAATTGTACTTTGTGGGCTTATGAACTTTCCGCTGATCAAAATACGGCTCGGTACAAACGGGCTTTGAATAAGCCTTACCTGTAAAGTAATGGATACCAGTGAAACTGGTATTTACCGGACAAATAGCAGAATCACCGTGCAACACTTTCGGACAAGTCTGAACAGCTGTTCGCGCCTGTTTACTATTCGGGGCAATGTGCTTTAAGCGCCTGGCGGTCGCTTCCGACAGCAGGTGTTCTGTCAAGCCCACTGTGTTACATTACGTGCTTCGCTAATTAGTGCACGCCAACAGTTTCTTTAAAGTGGTATCCGGAACTTCCACCATCAAACCTCAAGCTGCGGATGGATCATGCATGTTTTCAATAGAAACGTCAACGAACGGCTGCACCGGGTGCAGAATCGCAGCAGAACCCATGAAGAACTGCATATTCAGAGGCCGTTTTTCAGGGCATATAACCAGGATTAAGTTAAGCTGAATACAAATAAGCGCACGCTATGAGTAAGGAATACAATGTGATTATCAAAGTTTTTTTATAAGAATACTTTTTTAGGTATGTGTATGGTTTATTGGGTGTGTTCACGTGTATACCTCATTTCTGTTGAAAACGTTGTTTTTGAGGTGACACGACGTACACAGCATAGTCTTCTAATGGTGACATCACTGCAATCATCAGCTGAGCCCACGGCTTTCGAAAGATTCACTTTACTCAATTTGTACTCTTTAAATTAACCACATGCACCATGTGACCTCTGCAGTCAATGAGAGTAGTCATCAGATGATATTCATAGACAAAAGACGCCATCTTCAGGATGTGCCTCGCTATACAACTGCCTTTTGCTTTGCACACAAAAGCTTCCAACCTAGATGACCGAGCGTTTTCCTTTAAATGTTCTTATCCTTCATACGTTAATTGATTTTCTGGCTGAGCAATTTTTTCGCTTTATGGGAGCATTGCGTCTTTATAGCGTTATGAAGAATACTACCATAAACAAATATCGCATGAAGAAGACTTCTCGAATATCTGCATACCATCACATTCGGTCCAGCAAAGTTCTGTTCTAGTACAATGGAAAAAGTAACCAAACTCGATATAAAAAATTGCGACCTTACCGTACTAGAATATAATAGATTTCCTGCCTGTGAACCAGTTTTTTGTAGAACTTGGTAAAATCAGCCACATCTAAGCGTCCTTTTTGTTCACGGGAACGGAAATCACTGTCCTACAGTTGAAGAGGAAGACAGTAAACACAAAAAGAAATGTTTCAAAATGGTTACTGTTCAAAATGCGAGGCCGAAAGATATGTGTGTGGGACAGAAAATCCGTCAATCAGGAGAGAGGTGGGTGTTTCAGGACTACTAGCGGGGATTCATACTGTGTGTACCTGAACTGCCCTTCTTTCTGGTTTCGCTCAAGTCTCTTTCGTTGTATAACAGTGAAAAAACAACGCCCTCTACCCTACTGTGGAAGTAAAGTACGGGGTTTGCCCATGAAGCTAAAAAAGTTGAATGGTAATTCACCACAGAGAGACACGGTGCATCACGCGTGATTCTAAAGTGCATGAGTGTGTTGCGAAGGAAGCATTATCAGTAGTTCGGTATTTGAAAAACTCATTGGCAAGCAAGAGGTTGAAACTTCGAGTTCATTCTCAGGCGTATCTTTCCGTTCTTGTACCTAAATCTGAAGTCTACGGGACACCATTATATTATATAAGTGAAAATATTTGTTAAAAATGTCTTGGTGAGGCTTAATGAAAGAAAAATGAAAAGTTGACTCAATGAAGGAAAACGTTAGATGCAAAAGAGCACATCCAATGTTCTCCCACTTAGATAGACAAACCACAGCATTGTTACACATGAAGATAAACAAACCGACTTTTTCTTTGTGATTGATCTGTAAACAAACAAGTCATTTTATTGAGTGAAAACTCTGAGTACATACAGGATCAACGAAGTAACGAGTTTAGGATAATCCGTCAGTATCGATCTGCGGATAACCAGACCAGGACTCTACCAAAAGAGCCATCGAGAACACTTCTTCTCTGGGGCATTTACATACTTGAATTTAATACAGAGTTCGCTTCAACTCCGAATATTGGAGTAGTAGTTCATACATTTCAGTGACATTGGTTAGCCTCTTGTGTGATTTCTGCAATGGGTCAAAGTTGGTAACCTCATGCATATGGTACCGGTCTAAAGGAAAGATTGCCCATATAAGCTGCTTGATACATTCTGTCTACTGGTCACTGGTTCGATTGGTCATATTGTTTATATTACCTGCCGCTGGCCTTCATGGAGAACGAAGTTGTAGATTTGAGTCAGATTTCACTAAAAAAACATATCAGATCAAAAATGGTTTATTTGCACGAATTCTATCATCCTGATTAAGAATCAGTGGATGGGCTTTGATCACGTGACAGTTTGGAAAGAAGTTGCCTAGTAGTAATTTCTCAGCTGGCATTTGGCAATTAGCGGTTCTATTAAGAAGCACGCTTCTCGTCTCAAATAGCTTTTGACCTGATAAAAAATCGGACTATTCGTGACTATTACCGGATGCCACCAATGAAGATTTGGCTAGTTCTTGAAAACCTCAGCCATACGAAACATTTTATTCGCTGGAGTATATTCGGTGACCGTACGAGGGCGACTGCAGACCTTATGCTTCACTGTGGTACTAGGTACTACACCAGATAAAAGCAAAATAGTACTGAAAACGATGAGTTAATTTGAAGATAAATTCAAATAAATCCATTCACATTTTGTAGGTTGGTAACTTGCTGCTTCAATTGAACAGTAACGAATATGTGTGATGCAATTGTTAGCTGCTAACATGAACACACAACAAAGAGTGTATCATACATAGTTGTGTGTATGCAAAATGATCACGTTGTAGGAACTACTATCAGTTCAGTAGGAAAGATAATAGTAGCAAAAATGTCGCAGACAGTTGTGGGCCACTTCAGAAGTACACTGAACGTTCAAGCAAAGTTTCTTTACTGCTCAATCCGTATAACGCAAATAGATCCTTTTTCAAATGCTGGATTCATTCATTTTGTAAGGAAGGTATTTTTTGTTTTTGTCTACACATTGCTTGCTGAGATGAAATTATCGTCATTTCTATCAGTTGCATGACGCTACGATATGTATTACCTCCCGGTTGCCTGTAAAATTTAGTAGTTCATTGGTCAGACAAAATGAAATTGGATATCATGCGCACGGTTGTAAGAGATAACAAACAGTGCCAACCAGTAATGATAACCTCCAGATCTGAACTCAGTAAAGTATAGTCAGTGGAGATGGCGTACTCTATGTAACTAATTATTGGTACGGATCAACTATGATTACCCTGAATTTGGTGATAACGAATCAGAATGGATTCGCCCCAGAATTGCACTAGAAAGGCTCTTCAAGTACCATGGTGAAGTTAACCTGCTTCGACTTCATTAAATGCATAACGTACGTCAAGTTCATTCAAATAGAGTATGGAATACATTGCAGATACATTAGTACTGATTTGAAGAGAGAACTGCTGATTCAACATTTCATGTTTATCATCTTCTAGAGTTCAAACGTGCCAAGTCAACTAAGCCAGAAAGCTATTCGTGAGAAAATGAATCATCAACTTGTGAATTTCCACTCTCAAACATCACTCACTTTCCACTGATGTCGAATGTGCGTTTCTGACAGTTCAGGATTGATTGACATAATCAGGCGCATTGCCGTGCCCTCGTCCAAATAGCCAGAGTTGCAAATATCGGCCTCGGAAAACAAACGTTGAAGCCATCTGTAGAGAAGAATGGTGAAGGATAGCGCATGATTCCTCCAAAAATAGTGCCAGCTACCTAACTGCTGATTAAAGCACTACTGCGTCTCAGCAGATAGCTGCATATCTCCTGGTGGGACAGTAGGAAAACATCAGGCGTGTTTACACCCAAGTCAGCAGGTGACTGAGCTAACATTAACTTCACTGTCTGTCATAATACGGCTTCTACTGGAGAAAGTTGGGTTATCGCAAAAGAATCATCTGCCAGTCGGGGCCTTTAAACAGTGAGAGCTAACCGACAGGGAAAGAGGAACAACTTTCGGTTTTCTTCAGAAATCGGCATCAAGAACCCATTGGTGCGGTATTCACCAGTTGCCAAAGGTCTCGTATCCTGGGATTACTGAAACTGGGAACCTTGACAGAGGGTGCCGTAGGACTTTACTTCAAAAATAGCTTTGGCCAACTCGTGAAACAGCCATACAGCTTCATTCATCAATGCAACAGGATACTTACCTATCTCTGGGCTTCTGGCGTTCTTCCAAGATATGAGGATCTGTTAGGGAAAATATAATAATCAGAACCTTACGTTACACGCGTAACTACCAATACAACAATCAATAATACAAATACGGATCGCTGCTAAAGCCATATTTTATGAAATTTGTCTCTAAGAATCGCTATTCAGATAAAACCTTATAGCATGAAATGCACGCTATTGGACAACAATATTTTAGGAGCTAAGAAATAGTTGATCAATAACTTCTCCAAAGAATTACAATTACACAAAATGCTAACAAAGTTCAGGAAGTTTTAGCACTCTGTCTAAGATAGGCTAAAAGTTAGCTACTCATTTGCAGTAGCCAGTGGAATACCCAGCAAGTTGACAGGCGACCAACCAGTGATTTACAGTGATTGGCATAATTTTAATATGAATAAACCGACAGATCAACCATAGCCTGTGAAAAGTTAGGTCAAAAAGCAAAGTCAAGCAGCGATCAAGTTAATTCACGATTTGTCTCGAACCTTTTTCGTAATTGGTGATAAAGCCAGATGAAGGAGTTCTTCCGAGCGAAACTAACGCAAAAATTCCACAGTTTAGGAATTTTGTCTTCCTAGTAGGTCCACAATGTTTTGTCCGCGGTGTGATAACCGTGTGCCTACATCTATCACAGTCCATACACCTCGGCCCCCATCTAAAAAATTACAAATGACCGAACGGTTTGCAAGGTTCACAGGGCAGTTGATTTTTTCAAAAAATTTGACGCAAAAATTGCGTCACATGGAAAATAAGAAATATCGCTACTGCTCAACAAGTGTTAAGCATCGTTGCACCGTAATGAACAGCTCCGAAGTAGAGTAGCTTCCCCTAAAGTGGCCACCTGTACAAACAACGGTCCTTATTTGATATGTTTTTATGTTGCGGCTTTCAGAAACTGCTTGCCGTTTTTATTGAACAATTTCTCTGAAGATCCTGGGACCATGACAAACACAGAAAATCTCCCAACTTCAGCTACATGTACGTATTTACCTTCCAGGTGTACTTCTTGTTTACTAACAAAAGGACATATTCCGCTTAAAATATTGTTTCATGAGAGACACGGGATGTCAGATTTGTAAAAGTAAAAGAACCTTAATCTATGACGGAGACTGAGAGTCGAGTAACGGCTACATTTGAGGTGAGTATGCATGGATTATGGACGATTTCTGCTGTTCCGCATGCATTCTGGACTAGGAAGTGGTGTTTTTGGGGAGGAATACGACAGTATACAAAGACTTTGATCAGACCTAAGCAAGTGAAACTTGATTTAGTTTATTCTCGAATCATTTGAACAATATACCAATACTGTGAAAACAATCAACAAAGGTGATAGAAAAAGTGATAGATCTTAGCCCAAGATAACCGAGGATCAGCTTTATCGAGGGGGTAAAATAAAATAAAATGAAGAAGCAGAAGTTAGGGATCAGAGGTCTAGGTCTCCGCAAATCAAGACTGAGTTGCATATTTCAAGCATATTCAAGCAGAGACACAAGAGTGTCCAGTGTGCAGTTCAGCAGATTCTGCTGGTAAAATCAAGTAAACTATAGGGGAGGAGTCAGGGATCCATCGTAAATGAACTACATTGCCTGCTTGGCCTATGGTCTAGAACCGGTAGCCAGTTATTCGACAATGTGCTCACGCTTGATTACGAACAGTGTTCCCTGTTAGAACAACTGACTGCAGCCATCAATACAACAAAACATCCTGAAGATCCTAAACGCGAATCTGCTTCAGAGTTCCGTCCCTGGCTTCCTCGAGAGTAGTATAAGCGAACAGTTATTTGGACAGTGGCCACTCTACAAGACTCCCACCAACGCTTTCAGAAAAGTTTTTATCCTCGTACATCTATGTACGCTTACTATAAGGGAGACGGATATAGTTGACCGTTTTGGCAACCCCACTTTATCACTTAATTACCTTCAACAAGGGAGCCTTTCGAAAGTGTACTCGTAATGCACTCATTTATAAGATCCATCATAAGCTAATTTACTGTTGAAAAGTAAATCGGTGGGCTAGGTTGTGCAGATGACCTTTAGATCGCTGAGTTTGGAAATTCGGTTGCAAATGACCCGTGGTATCATCTATGGGGTGTGGAGCGATGATGCGTCGGTATCTAGGCCCCAAGCAGCGTTCCGTTTGTTTTGTTTGTCCGATATCATTGAGAAATAACCGACTGGTCGTTTGGATGATCACTCTGTTCGGCTGGTTTGTTGGCTCGTGTCCCGGTTGGTTGACATTTAGATGAACTGTGATTCTGAGTGCTATAAACGGTGTCGAACAGAAAGCGGATAAACACCCGCACGGATAAAATGACTTGACACAGCTCCCAGAAGACATGATCCACAGTCCCTAGTTTCAAGAAACGAAGACGGGTTGAAACACAAGTTCGACTTAGAGTACGTGAAGAAGTTATCTCTCGAGACGTCTGGAAGGTAGAAAGTGTCACTTAGTGGAAAACTCAGTCAAGCTGAATTGGTCCACTCTACCTTCCGCTGCTAGCAAGAGATTACTAAAGCAAAAGGAAAACTTAAAATGAGCCGAACGTGGGACGAACAAGTAGTAACAAGGTCAGCCATGGAAATGACATGTATGGGCCAGAACATCAACCTCGTCTAAACGTCAGCCAGTCGGAGTACGAACCCATGAGAAGACTAATCAGAGTGGCCGTCCGGACAAAACGTCGCAACCAATGGCCATCCTTGTCCACGCCACCTATATAAACACGATCATAGTATTACTGAGGGTTTATACTGACGAACCACTAAAAGTGGACCTATGGCTACTCTGCTACCTACCGATACTAAGATAGACGGATGAGGAGAGGTTTGCAACCAAATTGTCCAGCACACCGAACAGACTAACGGATAACAGTGGAGTTGTGTCAACGACACAGCCTACTGCCTTCAGCTCGTCCACCAAACAGCACGCTCTGGCTCTTATAATTTTACCGCTAAGATAAGCAGTCGATGGCGGCATTCGCTCCCATTTTCTGCGTAGCGAAATTTATCCACCAAGATTCTATGAACGTTCACTCTTGAACAGTCGAATTTTGGCTCTTCTTGATATAATTCTCACTTGACATACCCTTTGATGGTGCATTCGCCCATTTTTATCAGCTGAAAAATGCCTTTTTGATCTTTTGTATTTCTTGCACCATACACAGAAGTATGGAAAACGAGTTGGTAGGTCTTTGAGTTGGACTGTCCTATCCGTGTTTCAATTATGGGAAGACAAAGTTTTATCCTAGTAAACGTCAGAAATTTCTGATTACTTTCGAGATGTTCTTCACGAGCTAGAGTGGAATTAGGTAATACAAAAGTAGTTTGACTCAGTAGCGTGCGGACACCGATGTGAATCTATCTGAGCAAAATGTACACATAAGAGTGAAGGTGACATTCTACCCCAAAGTCATAATTGAGCCTTGATTATAAGGCATGGGCTGACGGTGGCAGCAATACCCATTTTATTTTTATGACTGAGTAACAAACCTTACTTTATAAAATGGAAACCCATAGGTGCCTGTTTGTCGAGAAAAAGGAGGTTGGACTAACTGACAAGGTATGGACAATAACAGCCATGGCAAGCATAATGTTAAAACCTTAGCAAAATTGACACCAATGACAGCATTACTGATGTTCAATACTGTGCTGTACAGCGACGTAAGAAATCTGGTGTTAGTTCACAGCTGACGGGCATGAAGGCCGCGTGATAAATTAACCTCCCACTTTCCAATGTTCCGTGGAATGCAATCTTATGTTAACTGGCACTAAGAAAAATACATACTCAGCCAAACTATAGACCGGGATAATTCAATTCTTTAAATCTGTGTCACATATGGAGTTTCACTCCGTTGACTTATCTCAGTTACACCTCGAATACCTATATGTTCGGTTGTCACAACGTCCCGCATGTTTTTCGATGACTAAGAGAAACCAGATTAATATTTTTAAACAATGGAAGGATAGACACAATTCCTTCAAAAGTGTAAAGTTTCGTTGCCACCGCAATATGTTTGCTGAATGTGTTTTTCAAGCGCAACACTCTTCAACACAGTAGGCACTGAATAACTTCAGATGAATGCAGTAAAATTATTCACAAGTAATTTTGGATGAATTTTGAAGCTGTACGGCCCAACGATGAAATTTAGCCAGCATTGTTTAGACTTAGTCATGTGTCGGCATCTTTTGTTCACAAAACAAAGCAACGCTGCACCGTTCAGGAAAAGCGCCCTTGTGTTTGAAACGCTACAAACTGTTTTATTCCGGGGTTTTGCTTTTGCTGTAAACCTTTAGGGAAAATCAAAGGCACTCTGAGTCATTTCAACCTGGAGAGCTCAAATACATAAGGATAAAAACATATCGGCTGAAGACGACCTGTGAAGCTGTAGCAGAATATTTCCTTAATAGAAGGTAATGGAGACAACCATTTTAAACAGCCACACCTATTTTTACCCATAAAAACACGAGCCCAAACACTTAAAGACAAACAATGAATAGACTGATGCATTTTAGCGCCGATTCCAATCTAAAGTCCATTAGCCGGTTAACAGAAGCCTACCGTTTCTGATTAAGAGATTCCTTAATCTTCACGACTGTTCTGTTATCCGCCGATTAGCACAGCACCCTTCTCGTAACTAACTAATCCTAAGCACCCGAAATAAGCAACTAATGTTATGGGACAAAATCGATAAGAGAATATTGGTTTTCATAAGTAGTATCCCACCGAGAAAACTCAACTAAATTGGTAAAACATAACAGATCGTCTCTGTACATTCTCTCTGTACTTTTAAAAGCTCACTTATACACATTGATCAAAGTAATCTTGTATCGGATGCCCTGCAGAGGATTGAAATTGAGAGAAGCAATCCTGCTAACACCAGGACACCGGAGAGGAAAAAAGAATTATTGTGACACCAAATCCATTTTTCATAGAAGAATATTATGACTTTCTGTAGCCAAGACGGGGTGAAGTCATTCGAAGTCTAGTCTACGGAATAAACCGAGTACACTGCATTGAGCTTGTAATCAAATTCTGGCATCAGACTTTGTGATTAACCATAGTTTTTTTTACCACAGGCTTTCAGCAATGCAAAGTTAAAAAATAACGTACCACATATTGCTCCCTACCAAAGTATGTAAAAATTGATCAAAACAAATATTTCAGTACAAAGGTATAGCGGATAAAACATACAAGCATTTCGGGATATTTTTGAGAAAGCTCAAAACTCTACTTAAAGACACGTAACTCATAGAGTATTGCTACCAAAGCATTGGATGGTGTAGGAGCCATGGAAGAGGCCGACTATATCACCACATAACTTTCGCCGCACAACGTAAGCAGGTAAAACAGATAAACTGTACTTGTTATATACGAGTTCTACTGCAATAGCATACGGACCTCTTTAGCAGTTTGCTGGTATCACGGTCTACAAAACCTGACAATAAGTGCGCCGCTTTGATTTCCACAACCAGTGGTTAGTGGCAGAAGGAGCTTGATGGAAGTCTGTGGTTGAAACAGGATGAACAGCATTTTCACTTGACGCGAGAACCAATTTGTAGTTTCAGGCATATTTCCAACCCTTTCGTCCGAGCATTGTGTACTGAGACAGAAACTAGAACTGCTGACTACTGGATTACTACTGGACCCACGCTACCAGCGTGGGTTGTACACCGACGCATATGCGTTATCACGGTTGAAGTGCTGGTACAACATTCAGACACGATCCACTGTTATCGGTTGGTCGGAATCGGGCGGTTCCGGCTTCCTACTTGACTACCATGTGCGCACTCAACTACCGTTCCTACATCTTTGATGGGCAAATAGTTCAATGTAGTCTACAGTTGCGCGATCTATCGCGCTGGAGCATTGGTAAATGATGTCATCAGCTACACCAGAGTGAACACTGTTGCGACCTGCGGCAACAAAAAGGCTACTCAGGATTGACTGAGGGATACCCGAAACTAAGACGATAGTAGCCATGTGGTGCAGGCCGCCGACGTGAACAAAGATAAGTCGTGTTTCAGCGATTTTTAGGCAGCATCAGTTCATATGTACCTAGTTCAGTTTACAATCCGGAAGGGCATTGTGACGCGCATGCCTAAGCAAACAAATACGCGAATTTCCTATACGGTTGCTGCAAAAGGTTTCACAGCATACGTGTTGTTGCATGCCACCTAGTCAACAATTTTGATTTAAATTAAGAAAGCCTCCAGAGGCTATTTCCTCGGAAAAAGTTGATGGGTGTCGAACCGTAAAACAAGATTTTGAATACGTATGTTTCTAAGATTGGAAATGCAAGCAAAATCGAGTTCTCTGTCCCAGTGTGAAGAAAGAATGATTATAGATGAGCGCGTATAAGAATATCTATTTACTTCTGATTTCTGGTGACACTTATAGCCGGATATTAGAAAATTCCCACACGCAAAGGGGATCCATCTATCTTTCATGCATGTGTGCTCCAAAATTGTCGGTATTCAAGCCTGAAATCTAACAAGAGTTCCTGGAACCGTTTTTATTAACTGTTCTTTCACTTTATTGTCGTGGTTCCGTACAAAACACTTATAAGCTTATAATAACTAACCCAATCTAACCTTTGCGTACCTATAAATAATGATCTACAGCTGCATAAATGAACCAAGGTGCTGCTATAAGTTAACAGGTCTAAGGGAAGTGTTCATGTCTGCACTAAGTATGCAATTATAATTCTGAGAAAAAAAACCTTATGGAATGCACCACTGATCTCATAAAGTGCAACATTTGACCTTGGAAGAGTCACTGGTTAGCAACCAGGAACAATACCTTTTTTGGTGTTCCGCTAGGAATGTAGAATTTTATTGTGGATGTGCAGTAACTAAGGATGAGTACACAATCTGGGATATCTAAGCTTCATATAGAAACATCTTCAGATCCCGTTTGAGGCATCGTTGCTTGACTTCGAGAAAACTCATGAACTTTTAAGACAACCCCATCCTACGTTTGAGCCGCGATAATATACAGAACCACTCAACAAACAGGTGAGATAATGTCCATGCCTTAGGCCAAAGTTCTAATTTCTAGCTTTTTCGTTGTGCATGAAAAGCGCTTTGTTGTTTTACATCCAAGTAGATTACGGATTTGATCGTAAGAAGTTAACTGAATGTCCAAGTGATCATACAGTTTAAGAAAACTTGAAAGTTCGTTGCATAACATTTAAGGAACATCTACTTTTCTGATTAGAATATTCCTAGGAGTGAATACATTGGGGCTACAATCTGCAGTGCCATTTAAAGATTAAGGCCTGCTCATGAAGAAGTACCCATCAGAATATACCAGTGTCAAACCGATTCTCCAAGGAGGATTGACAGTATTTTAATTTGTTCAATTCCGCAGTTAATTCAGCAAGGTTTATCAGTATCTGAGCTCATATCATACAGAAAATTCTGCTTTACACCTTAATGGTTCGTTCCTGTGCTACGCTACAATCATAGGCAAAGAGGCAAGTTTAGTTTGCCAAGCGCATACAATAGCCTGAATGAACAATGGAATCCTATGAAGGCTAAGATTTGGTATATTCCAACGACGGTAATTCGTAGTGCTCGTTGTATGTAGTGGCGATTTCAGCGGAATTCAAGTAAATACTAGAAAGACATTGGTGCAAACTCCCGTTTAATCCTGCAACACGCACGGTCAAGGGCTAATGTGCAGCTTTTGGTGTTGTTGACTTAACTCATATCGAAAGCCAATGATATTGCAACTATTACTTGTGCCAGTGGATTCCAATATCGGTGGTAGTGTGAGAAGATGTCGCGATTTCCAACTGAGATTTCGTCATGTAAGTGAAGCCAATCCATGCTGAAAGACCGAGAAGAACTGTATATCTTTATTTCACTGTTTCATCCTTATCGGGACTCATCAGCAGTGCACATATCACGAAACTTAATAGAATTCTGAAGGTTGTATATAACCTGTCTAGGTACGAGTTAATCCTACTGCTGAACAGTCGCTCGTGACCGAACGATTAATTGTTCAAACTACTAGCCGGTAGGTCGTGCGTTTGAGACTCCCTAAAGTTTCGTGAGATGCGCACTATTGATGATTCTCAATTAGTGTGAAACAGCTGTACAGTGTTTCATAGCTTTTCAGTATAGATTGGCTTCACTTAAAGGACGAAATCTCGGTTTAAAATGCTGACATGTTTGGTTGGAACAATGCTAACTGTCACCTCAACATTAAGTTAGCTGGCAAACTTACCTAATAATACTAGTCTGTTGGCAAATTACTGATAATGTTTGTATCGTGCATCCAGAGGTCATTCACTACAATTTAGAGTGATAAAATCTCAGTTTTGTCTCAAAACCAAGACAGCCTCATTAATATTCTACGTTGACAAATTTCATGCGTAGAAAGCATCCATCATACTTACTTTACTATTGGTGCACAGTAATTTTGGGGAACAAGACTTATCGGACTGCCATTTTCACACATCTTATTTGAGGGGTATACATGACAAACCTTCTGTTGTGTACATATAATTACAAAGTACTCATTTTACAGATATTTATCCTACCAGGAGGTCGGATGTTGCTAGATAACCTGCACTATATGCATTGACTTTTCTAAGATTATAGTATCACGTCGCTTCTACACCCACACCTATGTTGGACGTCTAAGTGGTCGATACGGAATCACTTACCTTGAGCACCGGTCATGAGGCACTTTAACCCAGTGACCCAAATATTTGCCTCTTCTGGACTATTGGCTAACAACTCCAGTGTCTCAAAGTCTGGCCCATAAGTGATGGTGAAAGCACAGGAGGCTAGGGTTAGCCGAACTGCACTACCAGGCGGGGGTAACGTGTTGGTCCATGAGTGGGAACCAGAAATAGTCCGAGACGATCCAGCATTGTTTGCAAATTGCATGCTGGTTGTGCTGTTGGAAGAGGGGGATTGGTTTGACCCAGGTGCCAGGCTGGAGTGACGCCGGCGATTTAACGAATGGGTGGATCTTGTGGAGCAACCAATCTGCACATCATGAAGCTCAGTAAGATGTACTGTAGGAAAAGATAACTATAAGAGTTAACGCCTTGCTGAACATTAGAAAATACATCATATTTAAATCTGATTCCATAAAATTAGTCAAGGAAAAGTCTGAGCTCCAGGTTCAAATACTGTGTGTACTATACCCCCTGATCGGAATATTTTTGGTCAAGAAGAGTCAAAGAAATCACACACACATTTTCTGAACGACATTGCAAAAATAATTTCAGCAAAATTGAAACTGGAACATAAGTAGTGAACTTAATCAACAGCTGCGTTTGTCTTTCCAAAGCCAGTTTGTTTCATATGATGATTATAAACCTGTCTGCCGGTTGGTAGTGAACTTGAAGCAAAATTTCAACAAATACATATAATGCGCATAATCTGTGGGCACTAAATAAGTTCCCAACATCAGAAACTGATTTTCACGCAATATTTTTTTGGTCTTCAAGACTCAGAAAGAGGTTTGCACATGGGGGTTAATTGCAGTTTGGGTCTAATTAACAGGGCTTTGGGAGTAACACAAAGAGTCCCTTACCTTCAAGTTATGGTTTTGGACACCAGACCACACAGTTTAATGCACGGATATTAGTTTTCATGATGCGATATCCTACAGCCACTTAGCGGATGCTGTGTTTCTAGATCTGGTTTGAGATTATACTCAAATTCATCAGTGCTTAGGCACAACGATGCACTTTCTCACAATATGAACCCGTCAGTATTATTCTCAGTACTACCATTAGTATTGGGATTTTCAGGCTGTCCATCAACTTGTCTACCTACCGTCAACGGGGCTAATAATGTGGTACATATGGAAATGGAATTTCACATCAGAACGATAACCTTATAAATACGTAGAGGTGGAGGCACTTTGACAGTCATCCTGTATCGATTCACTTGGGGTATGGATAAGGGTGATAAATGAGAAGTTCTTGAGAAGTTCTTCTTCACGAACTCAAATTCTGTTACCTGCAGCATGCCATAAAAAAAGCTGGAACCATAATTTTTGTGGTTTCCATTAGGTACAATTGTAACAGACCTCGGCAAAACAACAGTTTAAATTCTAAGTAACATTATCAGCGTCTCGGATGACTGAACTTATCTCAGTTAATGGTATTGTTGAAACTGCTTCATCAACAATCGATGTGATATCATGTATGCGTTGTTTCAAGCCAAAGCAAAACCATGCGTCGGTGGCGTGTTTCATTTGGCTTAACGGAACTTGCTGGGTGATTTGTTACCCACGTATAAGTTCAATTTCTTTTCAGGGTATCTAGACAGGGCATTCTGTGAAAAAGCACCGGAATATTACTGAGAACTACTTATTTTCTGAATTTTTCTTAATAAAGGCGGCTTATTTAAGGGCGGGCGGATATTTACAGACGAAATAACTTGGAACACCTTGTATTCCTCACTCATCCTATTAGGAGTTTTCCCATATTCTCACGTGCTATCTCACTTACGGGTATCTGTTATAATTGACAGTGTCTGCTATACTGGCAGGAGCCGCTATAATGATTTCCTGGGTGGGCTAAGTAGTGTCCTGGAACCTCCTCAATAGTTGCCAGCTAATCGCTTTCAGAAATTATCATCCTCAGTTAATCATTCACAGAATTACGTTCACGACGAATGAATGATCCAGAGCAACCGACCAACTAGTGTGCACTAGTAAGTGACAGACACTTAATGAAGATAACAGTTGGTTTTTCTTTTCTCTACTTGGAACATTGCACTGCAAATTCACTCTAGTCTAAACTTCTACCCAACATAGAAATCTGAGACTGTTTTTGTCTAACAATTAGTTGATTAGGCAATGTAAACAAAAATGGACCTTTACGTCTTGGAAGTTAAAGTTTTACTACTGGCGATAGGTAAAATCAACGTGATAGCTTTATCACAAATTGATGGAAGCTACGAAATTCTGTTTCGTGTCTTTCAAAGATAATTTTCGAGGAAAGTACATCCAGAATGTAATGCACAGCTGAGTTCTTATTGGAACAGCTGTGGGCGTTCGGCTCACCAGTTCCACTGGGCATTCCGTTAAGTTGTTTGGCACAACACAAGCCTGCAAGTCTAAGTTGTAGGTCACGTGAGTAGGTAAAACACTGAAACCATAAGGGGATCTGCTACCAAGGCATTAGCTAACAAAATAGGCCCCTATGCATTACCGCGCCACCGTAACTTGTGCGATGATGGTGAGTGAATTCAATTCAGCCGGGAGAATTGTCCGTTCCTCCATTATCCTTTCCCACAGCTTTGTTCGGACGCTGACACGGAAGCTAATTAAAGGCAGCTGTACAATGAGCCTTGTGAATCCCATTCGGTTATCTTTATCTATTCTAAATGGAATGTTTGTTAAACTTTTCTGGGAAACGTAATTTGGCACATAAATCTGACTTTACATCCCAACAGGAAACAGTAGTTAGAGGGTTGAACTGGTGGGTTTGTACACATCGTACGCACTTTGGCCAAGAGTTTCAGAAACTGAAGACAGATACCTCAACCACATCTCTACCTTCCTTGGGGCAGTACCCACACAAAAGAAGTAAACGGAAACAGTTAGAAGGTGCCGTCATGGCTATCAGAAATTGTTTCTTTATTTTGTTCCAAACCGTTGTTGGACGTAGACCTGAAACCCAACAGAACCTTATTTTTGGGCAAACAATTGAAGCAAATATTTGATATTTTAAGACTGATTTTCAGGAGACTCGCGCAGCGCTCATCCGCAAATCACACAAATTAAATATGGAAACGAACGTTGTGGTAAGTCAAGGATAAATAATGGACACATGGAACGAAATATCGTTCTTTTAATCCATTATTGTAGGTATAATAATTTTATTCTGCTCTGCTGGGGACTGGATCTGACCTTTCATTATTAACCATGCACTAATCAAACTGGCCAGTGTTTGGCAAACAACACATGCGATTATCGAGGATCAACTGTATTTGGGTCTGTGAAGGTTACTACGAATTTTGCAATTTAGCCCGACAGGAATGGTAAAGATATGTACGTCATTGATGGTTAATCTCCTAAGCAAAATCAACGAATCATTACCTAGCCATGAACACGTTACCAACAACAAGAAACCTTCCAAAAACATTTGATAATTTACGGGTTTTGGCCTAGAAGAGATCAGCTACGAGGATAGACAGCATGTGGTTGATTTTTCATCTCAAAATGATGTGGTCAACAAGCACGATTAAAAAACTGACCGATAAGTGTTCTATTTGACGTTAGTTATGCTGGCAAGCAAGACAGATTGCTAAGCACCAATCTAATAGGTAGTTTCGCCGCCCATTTTACAGAGAATCATTTTGCGGATCTCAATTCCGTGGAACGAGTATGCACCAACGGGAAACTGCAGCTTAATTTCACCGTTTAATCACTGATATATGCAGCCGAACAGACGTCACTCTATCAAGGGTGTAGGAAACGTTTTCAGTGGGATTGGTGCTTATTCAGCCAAGAATCTTACGTGGACGCAATAGTGGACAGTACATGCAAGTGGAAATCTAGTTACCTGACAAAAAATTACACTGACAAGCATTGGCAATTAGGCACATGAACTGTAAAGTGGCCTTAACCAAACTGCCAAAAAGAGACAATTTAGACACACTATGGGAATTTGCAAAGCTAAAACCCTAGTAAAGGTAACCGTAGGAGGGCAGAATAGGCATTTATCGCCCGCACCTGGATAACGAATCACCCTAAAATAAAAGGTCCTAGCTGGTGGTTCTAAACAAACGTTTGCCGGAATAAGCTTGACGCGTCCAATGTCTGAAACCCCACAAATATGAAATATACTTTGATGATAAAAGAAACTTACTCTGTGCCCTCGCATGCCTTTTGCTACTGGAAATCCATCGTATGCAACGCATCTGGTCATCCAAGTAGAAGGTTCTACACTGCTTTCTGCCTGTGTGCATCTTAATCAGGGCACTGCCTTTGCGCATGTATTGCAGACAGTCCGCAGCTGAAAAGATAAAATTCAGGTATCTAAGACTCGGCACACCAAACACATGGAGTGCAGTATGAGCGGTTTAAAACATAATGCATTTTTCTACTCATCAATACCAAGCAAAAAATCGAAATTTGACGCTCAAAATATCAGCCAATTCAAATACAGAGAGTTGTGGTTTTAAATGCTTACATTCGCTTACCGTAAGGAAGACTACAAAGAGAAGATACCACTGAAAACTTCACTGCACTGTACGTAATTATTTTCATCACAAGGATGAGAGAGAACGTCTGGAAAACGGTCAAATCGCCTTCTTTGAGACGGATAGTTAGGATCACCTTGGGTCTTCTCCTACAAATGTTTTTGTGTGCCAACAACAGATATTCCCCAAAACGGCCGTTTCTCGTTAAAAACAAACATTATTCGTTCAACAAATCCCGGTGCTAAGTAATGTGGAATCATTTCCAAATGGGCTTTTTTAATGAACTTATGTAGATCATGTCACCAATTGTCGGGTAATAGCAGCAGTATTAGTGTTGATCATCAGGATTCTCTAACAGAGTGTCCAACCACAAAAAACTGAATGGCTGTAAACCAAATAACCCAATGGTGCACGTGAATTCATCGTTCTTGCTTAGCGCTCGGTTCTTTAATGCCAAAAGAAAACGCTGAAAACCAGGATATTGTAATCGCAGAATAGATTCCGGGATTCACTGTTTACAAACCTTCCTGAATCGACGGTATATGGAGTGAAGCGCAACTGCATTCCTTGTCACAGTGATGTTGGCCTACAGTCAAAGGAAAAGTCTACCTTTCTTCACATTGGATCTCAGATGTAAACCCACCACTCTTCATACTACTTACAAGTAGGCAAAATTCAGCTCCCAGCGTTATGATCAACCATTCTGTTCATCGATAATGAAGCCTGAGATTCAGTTCTAATACATACGGTAACAAAAATACAGCAGCCTCATTCCGTCGTTTCGGTGCACTCGTTTTGCGCGCATGAAAAGGAATATCGACAGTTCAGAAATCAGTCGCAGGCGAACGGGTTGGCTAGCTCGGTCACACAAGATGCATGTAATTAACTATCTTTTCTTCGCACCTCATATGCGGTCCAATGAAATGAACGCAGTGACACTGGATGAGGAGGAAGTCTTTCCCATAGGGAGTGTAGAATTGGGATTCTAAAACTCTCGTATTTGAGCCAGTTACCAATGGTTGCCGAAAATGACCTTTTACAAATATACGAACCTACTAAAGTGGATTGCGTTGGGCAATCCGTATACCGCAAGCAAATGATTCAGATCTGAAGTAAAACACTAAACACCTCCAAAAGGATTGCGCAGACCATATTCTACCGACTGCTCATGGGTAAAGGCCTCAAATGTTATAAGGTGTTGAAGATTCCCACTATACCAAACTCCAGTATAACTTCACAAAAACGTTTCGCCCTAACATCCATGAGACCAGATCACTCTGTTAATGAAGAATCAGTAGGTAAAATAAAATGTGGTAACGAGTGTGGGTGTAGACAGAAACCATATCTTTGCAAACTTGAAAAGTAGGAGCAAATTGGGCGGTTTAGTCTTCGAACAGGGATACATGTTCATCATTCTGGACAAACTCGGCAGACTTGAAAGCCACAAATCATTCAAACGTTCTCTATTACTAAGGTCAGGTTTTGACGATTGGGTTTGTCTGTCGGAACGAATTGCTTATTTCACGTTTTTAATTTGCGATTTTAATTAATGACGCAAGTTTCTGCGTACGAGTCTCTTCTGAGCATAAATATTAACTTACCACAGGCGGAACAACAGACGAAATGGACCGAACTTTACGATTTCACATGCCACTGAGAACCACATAAGAATCGGTCGTCTTGACCAACTTAAGAGAACAAAACGAGCTTAGATACATTATTTTCAGGAAACCGCTAACCATTTACACTTTGAACTAAAGCAGAAATCGCAACACTGTAGCGTAACTCGTCTTTTGTATAAAAACAGACAGTCAGACAGACTAGACGAAAAGCTACCTAAACAGCAATGTAATTCAGCGGGCGAAAGTAGTTATTTGCACGGAGTCTAGCTTCGGCCTTCCTAATTTCTAAACACTTTGACCGTTTCACTATGTGAAATACGACTTTGCTACGACAAGCAAAGCGATTCATGAACAATCACTTTATTTCGTAAGGTTGTCGGTGAATCAATTTGCAGGGCTACAACGCACGTGATCTCTGGCCATTTGGTCAAGTCGATATCAGGACTTTATCACCTATTTAAGTAGATTTACGGACCAGTTTGAACAAGAAAAGTCATTGCTTTGCAATAATGACGCCGCTTCTGAACTTTCCTTGGATCCCTCAGGTTTACTCCGAGGGACATGCTCACAGATTCGTTTTGTAAACCTGGGGATCAACTGACCTGCAGTCATGTTTTTGCCAACATTTTTGAAGCAGGCAGTTGAAAAGCAGCCGTCAATGCAATCTGGTACTAACACTACTTCGGAACAGAAGACGTGTAAATCCCAGCGTCCCAGGATTGCCTAGTCAGGAGTATTAACTGGTCTAATTAAAACTGTCAAATTTTTTATAATGAACTGGCAAGCGCAAGTAGCATTGCGGTGAGCGTTACAAACTGTCGAATATAAAGTCACTTAAATCGAAGGGTCCTAATGGGCATAAACGTCTAACTCAAATGGATCATCAGTGCATGACCATAAAGTTTTATCAATAATCAGAGGATTGTTTTGGACCCATTCCTAATGAGTTATACGATATCCAGTGGGGACGGATGAGCACTTGGTTGCAACAATCTCTTTGTTAGCACGCAAAAAACTGTTCAGAGAACATGTACACCTCGATAATCTATAAACAAATGGGAGGTGTAAATTTCGCCTATTCCACAAACATCTGCTCTGTTTTACACGATATGCCGAATAGAAAAAATGCCGCATGAATAAAAACCCTATGCATTTTCCAGACGATCAGTCTACAGCAAGAGATAAATGAGAAAGTCAAGATGCACTCAACTACATTGTGGAAGAAAACTTCAGGTTTAAGCTTTCCCTTGATCATATATTTTCCTCTGAACCTATTTAACAACAGTTATCTATGCAGCTTCTCGCTACTGTGTTGCGCGTATTTTACGATTTTAGAAAGTCGGTTTCCGAGTTTGCAAAATCAACCTACTTTATTCATCCTAACGCTTAAACCAAATTCTGTTATGTGTTAGGTTTGTGTCTATCTCATCGGATATATTTTAAAGATATAGTGCATATTTCACCAAACCATACCTTTTTGCCTCAGAAAAAATCAATGACCATGATTGTAGAATGAGCGACGGAGGAATAATTTTTTTCTCTTGTGCCTATTTCCAACAAAACAAGTGCATAAATTATGATTTTGAAGTTAACGGTTAGCAGAAAATAAACTATAGTACACTGTTTTCATTTTCTGCTCATTGTATCATTCGGAAATAGGTTGTCTATAATAGGCCTAATGAGGTCAGTTTTGATTGTCATCTAAAAGACATTGTATATATGCATATATATCGCCACATATATATCATCATCCTCAGATATAGAGTCTCTTCCTAGAGTCCATAGAGGGACGACAAACCAAATTATACTCAGTAGTCCAAAGTATCTACACAAAATTTAATTCCAGCCTTGTGCGACAGAGGGTGCGCAATATCTTAGTTACAAACTATAAATGCGAATCACCAAACCTGCTTGAACTTATTGTAATTTAGTCAGGAAGTGGCCTGTGTTTTAACGGCCCTTACTGTGCACGTGATTTGCATGCGTGATGTATAATCATCACGTGAAAATGCAAGCCACCGATCAGCTACATTTAGCTCAAAAAGGCCACTGTTTGCTTACGTTGCCAGTAGTTTATGTTTCGGATCCTTATGGCTGTCAACTGAACTTCACTATTCAACATCATTTGGTTTAAAAAGTTTTGTTCTGGTGATTGGTACAAAGTGACGTGCTGAGTCTCAAAACCGCAAACATGTACGGCATCCTTAGGAAAACAAGCAAGCTTTGCATACTCGACATTTTGTATACCCCAACGATGAGTTTTCCGATAAAAGCTAACTAACGCAGGAGAAACAGCGTTAAGCTAGGGTTAGTATACGAACCACATAACAAGAACGGGAAACGAACATATGCTGCAAATGAAAGTCAGCCGGAGCCAAACATGTAGTTCAGAAAAGGACGTAGAAAATTCAAAATGAATACAGTACAGGTAAATTCTCATTTCTTATATGCAAACTGAGTTTGTCCGTTAGGAAAAATCACAAAACCAAACGAATAAAAAACGACACTGGAATATGAGAACAGTGAACAACACAGGACAAACGATAACAGCTGGAGGGCAGGGTGCTGTGATTTATTCTATAGCATGTTCACAATATGTTCTACAATGTGTTCAATGGGTTCATAAGCAAGATTTCCTAAATCCAACTCTATTTAAAACAATCGATGCCGTAGAATTTTACAACCCTTACTGGACTCCCAAAGTGCATTCCTGGCTTAAGTGACATAAATGGTTCAGAAATTCCTGACGTTTGCAGATCCAAAAACTCAGAGTATAGCTTAGTTTAGAGGCAAAAGCCGTTTTGCATAGGAAAAAATCCCTCCTGCCCGAGAGAGAATACTAAAAAATCATTTTGGGTATGCACCTCTACCTGTGTACTGATGGAAAGAAAGTGCAGGCAGAACATTCACTGTGTGCAGGAGAGGCAGACAGGTTTATTTCACACATGGATTAGCTGACATGCCTGACCAGTTGAACCGAAAATTTCAAAAGCAAAGCAAACAATGCATTACCGATATATCATACCATAGTCTCGTTTTCAGTAGTTCCTCTTAAAAAGACTGGTACGGTCATCATAAAATGTAGCACAAGTTCTTCCTTCTAAGATACCGAGTTTTGTCAAGTTTACTTCAACTCTGCTTAGCGTGATTTTCATTGTGATGCATTTAGAAGTACAGTAGCTATACACCATGACCAACCGCCAGTGTGTACGGCACAGGAATACATGCTGTAAACTGAAGGTGGCCTACAGATTATATACTGCTCAGTTCATTCGGGATATTTACAGCTGAAAGTGATTATTTATATCCTATTGCAGTACTACCCACGAGAAATGACTCTTGAAAACCATCCCAAAAGTCTACCATAGAAAGTGCTCCTCAAAAAAAGATAGCCTCGCAGCATTCACGAAAATTCAAATAATCCATGAATTAGCTGACTACCATTATAGAGGAGTGGGGTCCGTTTGCAGCGTGATAATGCCGTATGTCAACGTCGGAGTTTTTCTCCGAAATGCATCAGTATCAGTAACCTTCACATAACCACACATCCGGCCCTTTAAACTAGCAACTGCTGTGGTATGCTAACCACACTCATGTGACCACTGCTTACCGGATGCAATCCACTGACGAACTACCAACCTAACTTGCCGATGCCACCAGCCCAAAGGGTGCAAAAGGTTTATCACCTGTGTAAACGGTGTGAGTGTCTTTGACGCACGCAACCAATAACCAGATTCTTCGCGACACAAGTCTCCTTTTGTTTGTTTATGGTTCTGGGCTCACCGTAAGAGACAATATTTCACTATAGCAAGTATTCCACGTCACTAAAAAGTGTATGTTTGGGATGCCGTGGACAGAGGTACTTCCACTAAGCCAAAAATCTTGGCTGAAATCTAATGGTCAGCTGTATAACCTCTTCTGTTTATTAACTCCGTCAAAAGTTGAGTGGTGGTCAGCCTATCATGAACATTACTATTTTGGGGCACAGAGAGTTGTTCTCCGCAGTTATCTAACTGAACTATGTCAGCTAGGGGGGGATAAGCTGACCATTTATTTTTTTTCAAAGTGACAAAGTTAATACCAGAGTAACAGAGTTCATACGACATTCGTTAACCCTAAACTGCAGTGTGCCGCTGGAGCGGAGCTGGATGAGCAAAATGGGGGACTTCCGTTTGACAAAAAGTGCACTGTTCAGGTCCGGTCAAACCAAAAATGGCAGGTGACTGTCAGATGTCATCGGTTTGATGTAGAGATGAAGCCAGCAAAAAACAGGTTACCCAATAGCAACGAGTAGTGCAGACAATTGCTAGTCGAGTAAAATGTGAAGGACAAGACACAGTTTCTTGCGTTACACAGTATCTGTATTAAACACCTCATCTGAGACACAACTAGCAGATATTTTAACCACGTAGCAGCACTTAAGGACCAGTAAGTGAAATATTTCATATATGTATATGTATATATATATTATTACATAAATTATTGCCATTTGCCTGTCTCCGTTAACTGGCTGATCTATACTCTTACTAGAGCTTCGATTCACCTAATTTTTCAGTACCTTACGCATCAGCGTGGTCTTGGTCAGATTTGACAACCGTTTACCCACCATAAATGCACAGGCTTAGATGTTTCCTAGTGTTTAACGCTCTCCTTAAACATCCCCCAACATGCGCCAACCTTCCTTCCGCCTGTTAAATACATCTGAACGACAACCTTTAGATGACACTAGTGAAAGTAGCACAGGAAGGTTTTACCCGAAATGTGAAATGCGTATTGCTTATCCACAAAGATACCCGAACTTTTCCATGTACCGCACATCCAAAAAATCAGAGTGTACCACAATCCATTAACAAATGTTCTTGCAAAGCCGCAGGATACCAAAAAAGCACTCTCCAAAACCCCTAATGGAGCAATGATTCAAACGAGAAATCGTTCGATTCACTCTACACTGGGAATAGTCCCTACGTGTAACGGCCAAGGAAGCAAAATCTTTTGGTTAATGCGCTTGAGCAGACGTCCAGCCTGTCATTGCGTTGTAGCTCTATCGGTTGCATTTTTGGTCGTTCAATTAAACAAAAAGACTGAACGGACCTTTATTCATCGTTTGCATCCGTACCACACTAACAAATCGCACTTGTTTGTTTGCACAGGACAGAAAGAAGTGAGATCAACATCCTGTAAGTCCTTGCGTAAAGTTTCTAATCCGAGTGTACATTCCTTTATGGTTGTAAAACAACCGGACCTGCACACTTTCAACTGCTTACAAAACATCTCTCAAAGTGAAAGAAAGGTGGAAACTGGTGGAAGGCACGTGAATCCTGTTTACTTGTTTTGACATTCTGGTAAACCAGTATTGTCTAAATGATAGACCCCAAACAGCACGGCTTACACCTAAAATAACAAAATATATGCTTTACTCGTCCGAATGTACAGTAACTGCAAAATCTTCAATATGATTCTACCATCGCACACCAACCTATGGCCGAAGAGTATTGTGTAGGTTGCGAGCAATCCGAAACACCATTCTGGTGATCGCAATAAGCAATAAGCTTTCAGTTGCAACACCCTTTCGGTGCCTAGCTCCCACGCCAACCGAAGGAAGCAAGAGGACTGGGATAATGCCAGGTGGACCAAGCCTAGACAGGAGCAATTGAGATGGAAAGGGTGAACGTGGTACTTATATGAGACCAACTGCACAACATGGGGCGTAAATAGACCTACTAGAAGGATTATAAAAATGACCAGTTTTATTGACTAAACAAGGGGACGCAGGGTTCAAACTAAGACAACATAGACCAAAATTGCCACTTTTTGCTAAAAAAAAGTGTTTACAATAGTATTTTTTATACGTTTGAAGTGTAATAGCACAGAAAAAGCCAATGAAAGTTGACGTTCACTGCATGGATGGAAGAGAAGTTGCGCAGAAAACGCCAAAACCACTATTTTCATGAAAAATTCGGTAAATTCAAAATAACTGAAAAGCTCGAAGTGAAATCTGCTGTTTTAAGGAAAGATATTTTAAGCTCGATGGGATAACTTTTACGAGGAATGTGTATATACTCGACGAAGTACAGAATTCAGTAAAAAGAAAAAAACAGTAACCGGACCTTACAAGACGCTTTTGACGATTTTTAAAATAACTTCAAAGTTTTTTAATCGAGTGAAAAAGCCAACGGAATTTCCTACCTGATGAAACCGATTCACCTTATCGGTAGAAATTAAGCCCACTCACCAAATGCTGACGACACCTTTGGCTTGTCAACTTGCCTGCACCTGTGACCCATGAAGGGCATTTTGTCATTCTGTTTCACTGCATATATCGGAGGAGGAGTGACCACATCTTGTAGAGGGAGCAATAGTCATTTGTACAAAACTACCAATCTTACAGTCAAAGCGCAAATGTTTTGTTTCCAGATAATCTCTCATCGTATTTCTAGAAACATCAGCACACAGGACTGCATCTACGAGATAATTTCCCTTCGGGGATCCTCCGATACGAGAGTTTCCTATCCATCAATTTCAATAGCCCAGATGATATCACCCAATATGCTGTTGGCGTTGAACTCAGACTAAATTTTCGAGATCCGCAAGGCAAACAGCAACCTTATGGATTTTCCTTCAACCACCAAACCGATGACTAAGACGCCGCAGTGCTAAGGCCAGCAGACAATTAAGGGTGATAGTGCTCAGGGGACCAGTGGATTTGATTCACTCATGTGGAGCTCGATTTTAAACTTGTTAAAGGTCCCAAAGGGTGTCTTCAGTTTGAACTGCGATAATCTTCGGAATCCTTTTGCATTAACCGGAATCTTCTGAACACAAACGGCTTGTTATATCCAGGGTTCCATCAAACGCACTAAAACAACCCTCTGATATCAATCACTGCTGTGTCTTACCACCTGTAATGATCTTGGCAAACGACGATTCAACTCCTTACCAGAGCAACAATGTTCGCGGGCTCCGAGAATATGACGATAAAGTAAAGCGGTAAGTTTTTTGTTCTGTGTTGTGGATGTGATGTAAAACCCGTGCATCTCAAGTGCTTATCTTACTACAGAATTCTGAACGTCATTCGAAGACAACGCTGTGAGACATGTGTGACCGAATTACGTCTTCAGAACCCACCAGGTAGATGAATGAGATAAAATACTCCCTGTACATAGCCCCGATCGGATACCTTTGGGTAGCTCTGTCTAACAAAACAAGAACCAATAAAACGCTAATACAGGGTGACAGCGCCAGCGTCCTCTTAGCGGGGATATCCATAAAACCAATGGCCTTGGTTTAATCACCTGGTTGATTGATTCAGTATTAAATGTTCACTTAAAGTTAAAAAGAACGTAATGCAACTTAAACCACTGTGAAGAACACTGCCAAATACAGTCATGTTTTAGATGCATATCTATCACAAATACTTGAGAGGCATTCCTCTTATTTTGTTGGCCATCCCGTTTTTCCTAGGATTCAAGCTTCGTTTTCAGAACAGTAGTACTCAGACCTAAAGTGGAAGGTATAAAAGGACTGAAAAATAGCCAGCAAGGCTACGTTTCGGTGCACGCCTATGTAGAAACACGTTGGTTGGAGGCTAATTTCGCATCCTGTTCATCGATCATGCTCCTTCAACCGAGTGAGCGTCATTTTTGGTATACAATGGATGGAATGAATTCAGTGTCGGCTTCGTTACTGAATATTTCATTGAACAACGAACGCTTCACCCGTGCTGCCTGACACTGGATAGATACTTTCACATATATAAGTTTAATTTAGCAAATCAGCTCCCCGTGTTGGCTGTCCTACAGCCTCGTTATCAATGCATTACTTCGTTATTTGTGCAAATAGCAAAAAAACCATTCAGCAGTATAAGACAACCGCTGCTTGAATCACAAGCAATAAAGATCCTTTGACCACAATCGCTATCGATCCATTCCATTTCCCAGCTACCCCATTCCCTCAATAGCACGTTCCGCTATGCGCACAAGATGGGAAGTGGAACACAATCGTGCGATGAACCTAGCCAGTTTGCCAGTTGTCTGTGTGCGCTTGCACAGTGCAACATACAACCGAAGAAATCAATAGAACCGCGTGACCTAGTAGTCCGAAGGACATTAAACCAGAAAGTTGGAA